>LRSR01010251.1:0-20633 GCA_001579985.1 Hypsibius dujardini | reverse complement strand
GCCGGGTGTTCTAGGTATACGGGTAGTGCTGGGTCAGCCAAAGTTGGCTTAAATAGGGAAAGTACTTAACTTGAATGGTGGACAAGACGAGGGTTCATTTGGCACTTTCCCTGCTCGGTTAGTGCCGTACCGCCAGGCGGCGCTGTTGCGCCTCCATACAACAACCTGACAACAGCAGACATTTTGCCAATAGGAAATCAAAACATCTTCCTAGTAAGTTCAATTTTTGCATTCCGCTCTCGATTGCTTGTTTATTTCATTTTCAACTGGATTTCATCGGTATGGTCGTTGGCTAGGACTCTTTTTAATTTCGAAGCTCGGAATGTTTCTTTCAGCACGCACCGCAAGTTAGAATACATGCCATTTAAGTTTAAGCCAAATTTGGCTTGATGAGTTCTCACCACTTCCGAAAGTGTTTTTCAAAAGTTGTTTCTACTTTATATTTCACAGTTCTGTTAGAGGATCAAAGCAAAAAACCCTATCGAAAAAGTGCAAATGCTCGATGAGCAAATGGAGTTTGAAGGAAGAATTAAGCCAGTGTAAGCTGACCGGCACTCAGAGGGAGGGTCAAAGTAAGCGTCACTCGGATATATGCTGTGATCGACTGGCGACTGGGCCAATCAAATCAACCCTTTTTTACGGATTAGTCTCTTACGACTTACAAGCCGATAAAAACACATGACCAAAGTTGGTTTCCAAATTAAATTAAGATTAAAAGATTGTTTCTTCTTGCACTGGACCGGTGAAGAGTTGTTGAAAGGGAAAGAGCACTTGTCAAAGTGAAAGCAAGTTCTTGCTGAATCAGCAAAAAGTTGCTCCGTTGATTATTTCCGTTAAAATTGCAATGTACATCAAACAGAGAGCTGAGTCCATCCTCGTGGGTGCAGAATCTGCAATGTTCTGACATGTCCCTGACGGTCGGGTGTCCCTGACGGTCGGGTGGAGCATCCCTCTACACTTGGTCTAATCAAACGTAGCGTGCTCCGAATCACTGAAGAGTCTCGACCATTCGGTGCCAATTTCGAAACTCACCTGTATATTATGCCTGCACACGCTGTGCTTCCCTACAGTCATAATATACGCGGTCCTTAAAAACTGGCACCAAGTGTTTGAGACCTTTCAGTACGAGGTAAAGGCCGTTAACCAGGCCGCTTTTAGAAATCGTAAAGCGCCACTTCGGTTCCATCTGCCTGGGTTGACTTCGCGAAAACGACTTATGCGCCACCTGTTGGCCTGCCGGCCTGGTTAAGTTACGATTTCTAAAAGCGGCCTGGTTAACGGCCTTGACCTCGTACTCGTACTCCCGTTTTGGCTTCACGCACTGCAAAAGCATTACTTCGTTATCCTAGCTCGGAGTGCGCGGATCCACAGGTCTAAATTTACGGTGGGTCTATTTCTACTGCGCAAGCTATCGCGTGACTACCACACCTACGCAATTGTATGCGTCCGTCGACGTTTCGTCGGCAGATTTCATCATTTTCACTCACACAAAGAGAAAAGTTGCTTTATTTTTCGAGCAGACTCATTTTTTGTTGCGCACTACCGTTTTTTTTGCCTCTCACAATGGCGGACCAGGTGGCGGTCCTGCAAACCGGCACGTTAGCCTTCCTCGGTTTTTTGCAAAAACGCCGACGACCTCTCTCCACCCTCGCTGAAGCATGCGGAGCATGGGTTCGGACAACCGTCGCGGTGGCCATTGTCGTCGGCAGCATGGTCTGCTTCGGTATCGATTCCGCGCAAGCTGTCAAATCGATGACCGATAAAACCAATTATTCCTTCCTCGTGAAGGTCTTCATCTACTCCCCGTATTGTCTGCTGGACCTTCGGCCTGTTTATGTCTTGGTCCTGCTCCTCTACAACCGTCGAAAGTTTGAGAAGCTCACAACAGGCACGTGCGATCAAATCAGAACAGGACGAATTAGGCTCTGCGGTCATGTGGCTCAATAAATTTGACTGAAGGTCAGTCCGGAGGGTAGACGGTCAGTCCGGAGGGTGGACGGTCAATTCGGAGGGTGGACGGTCAGTCCGGAGGGTGGACGGTCAGTCCGGAGGGTGGACGGTCAGTCCAGAGGGTGGACGGTCAGTCCGGAGGGTGGACGGTCAGTCTGGAGGGTAGACGGTCAGTCTGGAGGGTGGACGGTCAGTCCGGAAGATGGACGGCTAGTCGTCACCGTGGACGGTCTGCTCGGTGTGTAGATAGTCAGTCAGGATAAATAATGAATGTTCATTTCCGGCTATGACGATCTTAGTTTTAGGGGCCTTACCGGGTTAAGGGATGTTCTTAAAAATCTCGGGTCTTTTAGGATTATCCCTAAACAAGACGTGTCTTTTGATTAATGGTACACAGGATCACTGGCCGTTCATTCACTGTTGCTTCGTTCATGGGACATAGGATTACGATTGACCGTCTCCGGATCGTTTAAAAAAACGTTTCTTTTCTTTCATTCACGCCACAAAAACTATTATTTTATTAACAATCCACAGTTCAATCCTAATAGTTATGTCTCTGGAATCCTGTTTTGATTTGACCACGTGCCTGTCAACAGCGGCCAACGATTTCACTCCGGATTTGGCTTTTCTCGCGGCGCCTCATTCCCAGGCCAGCTCTTGGAAATTTCGGATGAAATTCCGGACGAAATCGAAATTGTGGTTTCTGCTCAGCGGCACTCTAGTTCTGCTGTGGTACAGTTTTTTTCAGGGTGTAAACTACACATGGTGGCTACAGGGACACCTCAAACACCGCGGCAACGATACCGCCGATACTTTTTGGATGGCAAATCAGCTAGAACCACTTCCGCCTTTTCTTCGCGCCTGGCAAAACATCATCTTCTGCTGTGTCTGTTCAATCTTTCCTCTCATTTTATCGCAACAGGTGATTGGGATCTTCGTTTTGAACGCGGATTTCCTGAAAGAAGGTTTACGCGACCTGAATCGGGATATTCGTGAGCAGATCGAGAGTTTCGGGCCTCGTCGGGATGCGGTTCATCTTAAGCAGGCGCTGAATTTGGAAAGCCAGATCAGGCTTTGGACCAGGCTGGTTGAAAGCTCAAGGGCTTTTTGTAGTGAGCTAAACGACTTTTTTGGGACGATTGTATTTGGGGTTTACGGCGTGGATTTCCTGGTACTCGTGGGATTCGGGACGAACTTGATCTATATGCCGTTTGAAGGGCTTGAAACATCTTTGTTCTATGTGTACGCTGCATTGATGATCGTGGCATTTATGACCTTGTTCCTCATTCCGCTTCCTTTGGCTTACGAAGAGGTCAGTGTGTTTTAGTTTAGTTTTAGTTCAGTGTGTTTTAGTTTAGTTGTGGTGATTGATCTGTTTGTCTTGTATTTTTGACAGAGTACTTACGTCAGTTCAAACATTCAAAAACTCATCGATCGGATCTGTCACAGTCTAACTGACGGAGATCAAAAGGTACTCTATTCAGATCAACGAGACGAAGCCCTTTTTTTGAAACAGTAAATTGTGTTTTTTTATTAGGGGAAGAAACTTCTCGACAGACTGACGATCCTCGAACACAGCAGCCGAACTTATCCATGCTTGTTTCAAAGCGTCGGGCTCATGTCTTTCACCCGGGCTTTCTTAACTGGCGTAAGTGAAGCTTCAACCGATTGCCCACAGTACGAGGAGCCAGGCCTAATTCTGGCCACTTTTGAAACCGGGTTTGGGACGTTTGCTGATTTGTCCCGCAAATTTGAAATAACGCTCGCAATTCTTACTAGAAATAAATATACCTCGAAAAGTAAGAGAAAAAATCCGCGATTCGATCTCCTAATCTCCGTGACATTTTAGCGATGAGCGCGCCATCTGTCGCCCTAACTAAATTAAGGTGGCCAGAATTAGGCCTGAGCCCTCGTCTCATTGTCAACAGTGACGACCATGAATTCGCAGTGCTCAGTTGCGAACGCAGCAATAAGGCGGCTAGGAAAATAGTTTTTTAATTAACGTGCAGATTTTGTTTCTTAGACCTGCACACTGGCCTTGTCATTGCTGATCCTGGCGAAGGAATTTCTGTCGGATAAGCTAACTACTGACGCATTGCTTACAATGTCAGTTAATGCAACGGGCGCCTGATCATCCAAGGAGCCCGAAATGGAAAAAGAAAAGCTTCAAAATTGTTTTCATAATCTGTAATTTTTGTTGATTAGAGCGACTTTTAACAAGCAGTTTTATCTGGAATAGGCCACAATTTTGGCCACAATTTTGGATGGCAGAGTTCGAGCCATCAGGACCATCATTTTTTTCAAATACCGGGTAGAAACTTACCTTTTGGAAAATATTTACAAATTGCCGAGGTCGTGCGCGTCAGTCGTTTCGTCACAGCACAATTTTCAACCCGCGATTTGCGAGGCTTGGTAATTGTCTCCCTGTTCGCGTTTCGGAAAAACGTACAAAGCGCTTTTGGAAACAGCAGTTCTGAAGCATATTGTATGGGCATTCATATAATTAATAATAAATAAATAAATAAATAAATAATTATCACTTTTGTAATTTTTCGATTTCACCCGTATCGAAACTTGAAGCGCCCAATAAGGCTCAAATCTTTGACCGCTGTGACAAAATGTCGCCCCGTCATAGCTTTCGCAGTGACAAAATGTCGCCACTTCATAGCTTTCGCTGTGAAGATGCAACTGCTCAAACTTGAACAAACTCTTTTCTCAGACAACAGTTTACAAAGATAAAATGCACTCGGGTACTCGGTAAAGCGTTTCAGCAAAGAGCGAGACTCATTAAAGGCTCGTCAAAGGTGAAATTGCCAGAGAGCTCCCTGACATTTCGTCCCTTAGTTCGGTGCACAAAGTAATCTTAAGCTCTCCAATCCTTTTGAAATTTTCACCAACCATGATCAAGATGCGTTACTACTGCTTTAAATCAGATTTGTTTTAGTTTTTACTTTTTTCTGAAAAAGTTGTTGAAAGAGGAAGAGCACTCGTCAAAGTGAACGCCATTTCTTGTTACATCAGCAAAACTTTGCTCTGTTGATTATTTTAGTTCAAATTACAATGTACATCAAAACAGAGAGTCGAGACAATCCTCGTGGGTGCAGAATCTGCAATGCTCTGACGTGCTCTTGACGGTCGGATCAAGCATCCGTGCTCGCAATCTTAAGGGACAGCTAAGCCCCGCCTCCTTCGGTATGGCCCTGCACTCGATTGAACGTTCAATCTGATTCACTCTTCTCTGATTGGCTCATTTCGTACAGCCTAAAGGAGAATCTATTTCAGAGTCCTGGGAGAATATCACCTATGCGTGCATTTGGGATTCTGCAGTACAAGCGTTGAACGAAAAGAGTACACTTTTCCTCCTCGTTGATTGTTGGATTGTACAGTCGTGCTTTTCCGTATATTTCCGGCTAGGGCAGAAAAGTGCCCCTTGAGATTGCGAACATACGGTGATCCCGTGCTCCAACGCATGCGAATGATGATACATCTATTGTAAACATGAAATTGAGCTCAAACGAGCGTTCGAGGACGTTTTGTCGGCAGCTTTCCATCATTTTCACTCACAACCAAAAACGTTGATATGTTTTACTTACAAACTCATTACTCGTTGTGCAGTACGTCTCTCATATAACGCGAGACCTCGCCCTTCACAATGGCGGACCAGGTGGCGGTCCTGCAAACCGGCACGTTAGCCTTCCTCGGTTTTCTGCAAAAACGCCCGCGACCTCCCTCCACCCTCGCCGAATCATGCAGGGCGTGGATTCGGACAATCGTCGCGGTGGCCTTTATCTGCGGCAGCATGGTCTGCTTCGGTATCGATTCCGCGCTGGCCGTCAAAACGATGATCGATGACACTGAGCATCCCTTCCTCGTGACGGTCTTCATGCACTCCTCGTTTTGTCTGCTGGACCTCCGCCCTGTTTATGTCTTGGCCATGCTCCTCTACAACCGTCGACAATTTGAAAAGCTCACAACAGGCACGTAAGATCAAATCAGGACGGGCTGGACTCTGGGGCTATGTGACTCAATAAATGAGACTGATTTAGCTTTAGTGGTAGACCAGATCTTCGATCAGTCCGGAGGGGCCGATGGTAGTCCTAGGGATGAACGGGCTCTCTGAACTCTAACGTGGACGGTTAGTTCGGAGAATGAACGGCCAGTCCTCACCCTAAACGATCTGCTTGGAGTGCAGACAGTCACTCAAGATAAATAATGAATGTTCATTTCCGGTTGTGTAGGTCTTGCTTTTAGGGTTAAGGGATGTGTTTAAAAAATATCGGGCGTTTTAGAGACACCCGTAAACAAGCCGTGTCCTTTCGGAAATGAAACACAGGATCACTGGCCGTTCATTCACTGATCGCTCGGTCATGGGATATAATGAAACGATTAACCGTTTTTGATCGTTTATAAAACTTCTCTTTTCTCCCATTTACGCCATCAAAACTTATAATTTAATAAGAATCCACAGTTCAGCCCTAATTGTTGTGTCCCTGTCAACAGTTGCCGACGAGTTCATTGCGGATTTGGCCTGTCTCGCGGCGCCTCATTCTCAGGCCAACTCTTGGAAATGGACATTTCGGACGAAATCGAAATTGTGGTTTCGACTCAGCGGCGGTATAATTATTCTGTGGTTCGGGTATTCGCAGCGGGTAAACTACACATGGTGGCTACAGGGACACCTCAAACACCGCGGCAACAACACCACCGATACTTTTTGGATGGCAAATCTGCTGAAACCACTTCCGCCCTTTCTTCGCGCCTGGCAAAACATCATCTTATGGTGCTTCTGTTCAATCTTTCCTCTCATTTTATCGCAACAGGTGATTGGGATCTTCGTTCTCAACGCGGACTTCTTGAAAGAAGGTTTACGCGATCTCAATCGGGATATTCGTGAGCAAATCGAGAGTTTCGGGCCTCGTCGGGATGTTTTACATCTTAAACAAACAATAAATCTGGAAAACCGGGTCCGGCTTTGGACCCGGCTGGTTGAAAGTTCAAGGGCTTTTTGTAGTGAGCTAAACGACTTTTTTGGGACGATTGTATTTGGAGTTTACGGCGTGGATTTCCTGATACTTTCGGGATTCGGCACAAACCTGGTTTACGTAACGTTTCTGAAGCTTGAAACTTTAGCTTTGTATGTGTACGCTACATCGATGATGGTGGTATTCCTGACTTTATTTCTTATTCCGCTTCCTTTGGCTTACGAAGAGGTGAGTTCGATCTAGTTTAGTTTTAGTTCAGTGTCTTTAGTTCAGTCATTCCTTTCTTTCTTCTGCAAAAAAAATGTGCTGGTTGATCTGTTTGTTTCTGTATTTTTTATAGAGCTCTTGCGTCAGTGCAAACGTTCAAAACCTCATCGATCGGATCGGTTACAGTCTAACCGACGGAGATCCAGAAGTATTTTTATTCAGATTGAAAAGACAAGGCGCGGTTTTTGAAAAAGTAAATACTTGTCTTTTTTTGTATTAGGGGAAGAAACTTTTGGACAGACTGACGAGCCTCGAGCACAGCAGCCGAACTTATCCATGCTTGTTTCAAAGCGCTGGGCTCTTGTTTTTCACCCGGGCTTTCTTAACTGGCGTAAGTGAAGCTCCAACCCATTACTCACAGTACGAGGTGCCAGGCCTTACCCTGGCCACTTTGCAAGGGGATTATCTAACTCACGATTACGATTACGATTTCAATGAGACTATCAATCAACCAACGCTGAGATGAAGTCCTTCAACACCGGAGCAAGTTGATATCGAGTTGAAATTGTTTGGATGCGGCCTTTCAAAGCAAAACATGTCGGAAGAGATAGGGAATCAGACAGAAATGGGCTAAAAGGGGGCGCTGCATGCGCTCACTCACGGAGCATTAACTCGTACGGCCTCGCCATGCTAATCAAGCAAATCCACATGTCCCAAGTAATTCCAAACTAATTTACAAGGACGTTTGTTGAATCGCTCCGAAAATGCAGAATTACGCTGGTAATCCTTACTAGAAATAAAAATACGTCGAAAAGTAAAAAAAAAAAGATATCCGAGATTCGATCTCCTAATCTCCGTGACACTTTAGAAGCTTTAACGGTAGGCGTATAACTATTGCTCACGTCATTAGCTAAGATTTGGAGGGGAAGGTGCGGAAAAAGTGCCGTGTTCATTTCCTACGAAACAATCAGGCTAAAAACGGATGAAATTAACGTGCAGATTCTGTTTCTTAGACCTGCACACTGGCATTGTCATTGCTGATCCTGGCGAAGGAATTTCTGTCGGATAAGCTAACTCCTGACGCACCGCTTGCATTGTCAGTTAATGCAACGGGCGTCTAATCATCAAAGGAGCATCAAAGGAAGTGGAAAAGGAAGGCCATCGAAATTCACTTCATAATCCGTATTTTTTGTTGACTTACCGGTACAGCACAATACAGTACTTACATACAGTGCATACGATATAAGCGACTGTGAACAAGCATCTGGAATAGGCTGACACATGAGCATCAAAAAAATGGTCTATTTGCGTTTTTTAAATGAAAAATTTAAAGCCATCCAACAGTACGGTATGTGCACATACTTACACATACGGCCACAATTTTGGGTGGCAGAGTTCGAGCCATCAGGGCGGTCGGAGTTTGATCCACACTTGCTACTGCTTTCTTCTGAATCTCTGATTAATGCCCGGATTACAGCTGTGCGCGGTTACGAAAACTGGATCCGCGAACCGCAACGCAGCTCAATATACTAACCGTAAACCGCACCGCACCGCGACATTAACTAAAAACCGCACCGCTGCAGGCCGCGGATCACAAAAATGAAACCGCGACCGCACCGCGAATTTTAAATTTAAATGTTTAAAGTTCAAATTAAAATTTAAATGACAGTTTGCGAAATGTAGATCTAAATTGGGACAGTCCGTCCATAATGTACGTGACACGCCTAATAACGACGCCAATCGGTGACGAACCGTTTGATAGAACAACTTTCAGCTGCTCAAACCTCAAAGTAATTAAATGGCACGCCGTCTGGCCAAGAACGCGATTATTCGACTTTTTTATATCCTACCGTACAATCTTTACAATTTCGCGGTTTGCGGCGGTGCGGTCTGCGGTGCGGTTTGCACACCTCTAGTCCGGATAATGGATTGAGCAAGCTGTTCTAAGTTCCAAATTCGACTTTCAATAAAAATCTTTTTGATTTTAACCAAACATTTCCCGACAGAAAAGCCCAAATCACCAACTGTCAACTGCATTACTTGATGAGGATGACGAACGCAACGTCAGCAGAAACCCACCACTGAATACATAACAGTAGAATCCATGCTCGACCGCTTCTATGACAAGGTTCAGTTAGACGTAACATCATATCCCTAGCATGCTTTCGAAGGTCCGAAAAACATTTTTAGGACCTTTTTCGGAACAAATTTTACGACATTTTTGGACAAAAAAAGATGCTCTTAAACTGCCGCTATTTCGGCCGGGTGCCAAAATTTGTCCCGCGCCGAAAGGAAAAACTTTAGTCCACCGACCGTTGTTTGGCCCTAGGACCAAAATTAATCCCGCGCAGAATAAACAAAATTAATCGCCGATTTTATTTCATCTTCTTCCAGAACAGTCTAAAATTGATTAGCCTTATAGATGAAGCCGGTTTTCCGCTGGAAGACCAGGTTAGTGATAACACAGGGATTTAAAAACAAAAAAACACAAGTCGAAAAATAAATGAGGACTCAGTATTTCTACTGAACAGTACACTCCAAAGTTAACGACAACAACAATAAAACAGCAAAGTTCCAAAACACTGATTCGACGTCACCCAGTACGTTGATAGATCTAAACAGAGAGGAGAAAAAATGTTACTCCAATCCTAAAATAGAGACTAAAGAAAGGTGAGAGAACTGCAATTGTCAGGTGTAGGCTGCAAATCTAGCCGTTGGGAAAACTAAAACGGTTAACCAAGTGATTGATTCATTGATTAAGTACGATACGAACTAATTTTTTTCAAAGTCACTTTATACCTTTTCCGTCGCCGTAACCTGTATTTAAAAGAGTAATTTGGGTGTTCTATCGATTTATCCTTTTCATTTAAAGAGTTTTCACTATCCTATAAAGGAAAAAGACTTAAAATAACGATGAAAGAAATAATACCAAACGCGTCCAATAATCAATCAATCAACCACTGGTTTGAGCGTCAAAACTTTCTCAACGACCAGACGAAAAATATGAATTCTCGTAAAGACAGCATTTCCACTTACCTAAAACGGCTTCCTCCTTTGGCAATTATTTCATCCGAAATGATGCTTGTAAATAAATACGCCTGCAAATTAAAACATCTTTGGAAAACATGTCCGTTGAAAATAATTGCATATTCACAGCGTGCTTACCGGTCAATGACATCGAATCATTCCACTTCTGAAATCACGAGCGCCGAGCAGAGAAATGACAAATGTTTTTAGCAAAAATGATCTGGTAAATTTGTAATAGGGTATTTATAAGAACATGCCACGGGGAAATAGAAATTTCGAAATTTTACGTTTCTGCAAAATAACGGTTGCACAATAACTGCGCAGCGCAATGCACAAGCCATTAAGCCTTTGAACGCTGCGCACTTGAGCACTTTCGCGCGTGCATTTGATCAAATTGCGACCTTTTTACCTTTCGGAGCTCGGACATTCGGATCAACATTTAATTGCGAGTTCCATCATTGTGAACAATGGTGAATTGTTGAAGAGAGATTAAAAATTGACGTTTAGCATGAATTTCTGTATGTCTATTTCGATTTTATATTCACATCGGCTTTCTGTTTGTCTTCTCGTCTTTATTTCATGGCGTAATATTACAGTTGTACGCGTTTAGATGTACTTTGCCGAAAATAAAACCATGTTTCTTTGCCTAGCTTTTAAATTTTGTTGTTTTGCTCGCCTGAATTACAAAAGATAAATTTATTCACCTCTTGGCCTTGCGGACAAATAAGTACTCAAGAGACTTAATTTGGGAACTTATTTATTCTCATTTTGACACGGAGGACAAATTAAGTACTCATGAGACTTTCTTTTGTCCAGTCACAGCATAAATAAGTTCCCAATTAAGTCCCCCGGCCGAAATAGAGGACCAAATAAGTCCCGTGCATTAGTAGGGTATACGAACGTAACATGTTAAAGCTTTCCCCTCGCCAGGCCAAGAAGTGGGCAACGCCCCCCCCCCCAACTACCAGCAGGCTTGGCTTTCTTCCAAGCTGGCCTTGACCGCCACTGAGCTTCACGACGGTAGAAGGTGCAAGGACTGCCTCAGACGCGATTTGCCGAAACAGAAAGTCACACTAATGCTCCCTCCCCTCCGGGTTATAGGGAATCAGGATTTTTGTAGTGTCCTATCGAGGGGTCGAGAGATGTTCGAAATTTGTGCCCCCCCCCCACCACCAATCGGCTTGGCATCCCCCCAGGCTGACCTTAACCGCCACTGAGATAAACGACGGTATAACATGCAAGGACCGGCCAGGGGCGATTTCCCACACAATAACTAGTTTTCATCTAGCGTCGGCCCCCCACTCCCCCCCCCCTCCGTGACGAATGCCCAATGGGGCAGGCCTCGGGTAGGGGGGGGGAGAACTTTAGTGCGCCATCGGCGGGTTGAGAGATGGTCGAATTCCGGACCCGCAACAGGCTTGGTATCCTTCCAAGCCGACCTCAATCCGGCACTGAGGTCAGGGACCGTACAGTACGATGTGGATGTGTAAAGAGCGCCTCTCGGGGGCGCTTTGCTGACAGAAATCGGTTGCCATTTTAGCTCCGCCTCTTCGAAACGACATATCGCTTATTGATCCGTTTGGTCATCGCGCTCATGGTTGCCGTAAATCTCATGAGCCATAGCTCTTCACCTTAACACTCTAAAGGTTAATGCCCACTACTAGTACCTTCAAACTCCGTCTCAGGATAACGGTACGCCCCGTCTCCCCCAATCTTTAGGCCGCGCCTCTGCCCGTAGTTCCTGAAGCCTGACCGCTAAAAAGTTGGCTTTAATTCAGTCGGCTTGAGATTTTTTCGCCACGTGCGCAGCTGGAGTCTCGATGCCGTCCTATTAATTACTGTGTGATCTGGATGAAATCACCGGAACAATTGTTGACCAATCGGACGATCGCTTATTTTTCCCACTTTTCGCGTACAGACAGGGCTAGTCAGTTTAGTGATGAGTTTTGATAGGTTTTGATGTGTTTTGATGTGTTTTGATTGGGTTTGATGGGTTTTGAAAGGTTTTGATGGGTTTTGATGGGTTTTGATGGGTTTTGATGGGTTTTGATGGGTTTTGATTGGGTTTGATGGGTTTTGAAAGGTTTTGATGGGTTTTGATGGGTTCTGATGGGTTTGATAGGTTTGAGAGGTTTTGGTGGGTTCTGAAGGGTTTTAAGAGGTTTTGATGAGTTTTGATGGGTTTTGATGGGTGATGGATGGCCAATGTAGTCTAGGGCTCCTACTCTTTGGACTGCAGTGTATATCAAGCTCGAGAGTTGCTGAAGATGAATGTCTGAATGCTTTAGGAACTAGCTCTCGATAAACGATAAAATCTGTTCTTTTTCGGTAGTGGTAAGAAATATCTCAACTTAGGTAACAATCTAGGTAACATCGATTGCTAGTTTTATAAAAGTCTAAGCAACACTCATTCGCATTTGACCGTTTAAGTGTTGTTGAAAGCGAAGGAGCACTCGCCGAAGTGAAAGCCATTTCTTGCTACATCAGCAAAAATTTGCTCTGTTGAATATTTCAGTTTAAATTACAAAGTAAATCAAAACAGAGCCGAGGCCATCCTCATGAGTGCAGAATCTGCTTTTACCTGCTCTCCTGACGATCGGATCAAGAATCTCTATACATCTTGTCTAATCCCTTGCTCCCAACGACTCAAGCAATTGCATCCGTTTATCGACGAATTTCATTCTCGTACGAACTGATTACTCGTTGTGCAGTGCCATTTTGTTTGTCTCTCATAACGAGAGTTCGCCTCTGATAATGGCGGACCATGTGGCAGTCCTGCAAACTGGCACGTTAGCCTTCCTCGGTTTTCTGCAAAAACGCCAGCGACCTCTCTCCACCCTCGCCAAAGCATGCGGGGCGTGGATTCGGACAACTGTCGCGGCGGCCATTGTCGTCGGCAGCATGATCTGCTTCGGTATCGATTCCGCAAAGGCCGTCAAATCGATGATCGATGACACCATGCATCCCTTCCTCGTGACGGCCTTCTTGTACTCCCCGTTTTGTCTGCTGGACCTCCGACCTGTTTATGTCCTGGCCATGCTCCTCTACAACCGTCAAAATTTTGAAAAGCTGACAACAGGCACGTGCGATCTTATCAGGACAGGACGCGTGAACGAGCTAGACTCTGGGGCATGTGTCTCAATAAATGGACTGATGTAGGGCTAATTATATTGTAAAGGGTATTTCGGGTGGTGGTCGGTCAGTCCGGAGGGACGGATGGTAAGCCTGAACTGCGGAGTGACCGGTCACTCCGGAGGGCGGACGGTCAGCCCTAGAAGTGGACGGTCAGTCCTGAGGGTGGACGGTCAGTCCGGAGGGTAGACGGTCAGTCCGGAGGGCGGACGGTCAGTCCGGAGGGTGGACGGTCAGTCCGGAGGGTGGACGGTCAGCCCTAGAAGTGGACGGTCAGTCCTGAGGGTGGACGGTCAGTCCTGAGGGTGGACGGTCAGTCCGGAGGGTGAAGAGTCAGTCCGGAGGGTGAAGGGTCATTCTGAACGGTAAGATGGGCCGTTTGTTCGGAGAATGTACCGGCAATTCTCATCGTAGACGATCTGCTCGGAGTGGAGACAGTTAATTGGAATAAATAATGAATGTTCCTTTCTGGTTGTGGCGGTCTAGATTTTAGGGGCCTTGACGGGTTAAGGGATGTTTATAAAATTGTCGGGCCTTTTAGGGACACCCTTAAACAAGGCATGTCTTTTGAGTAATGGTACACACGATGGTCCGTTCATGGCACAACTTCTCTCTTCTTCTATTTTAAGTCACCAAAACTTCTTTTTAATAACAATCCACAGTTCCGCCCTAATTGTCGTGTCCCTCAAATTCTGTTTTTGATTTTATCACGTGCCTGTCAACAGCTGCCAACGAGTTTATTGCGGATTCGGTTTTTCTCTCGGCGCCTCATTCCCAGGCCAGCTCTTGGACATTTCGGATGACATTACGGATGAAATCGAAATTGTGGTTTCTGCTCAGCGGCACTATGATTCTGCTGTCGTACGGGTTTTTTCAGTGGATGAAGTACTCGAGGTGGTTAGGGCGCCACCGCGGCGACGATACCACCGATACTTTTTGGATGACGAATCTACTGGAACCACTTCCGCCCTTTCTTCCCGCCTGGCAAAACATCATCCTCTGGAGTTTGTTTTCAATCTTTCCTCTCATTTTATCGCAGCAGGTGATTGGGATCTTCGTTCTTAACGCGGATTTCTTGAAAATGGGTTTACGCGATTTGAATCGGGATATTCGTGAGCAGAGCGAGAGTTTCGGTTCTTGTCAGGATGCGAAACGGGCGCTGAATCTGGGAAGCCGGATCATGCTTTGGATCAGGCTGGTCAGAAGCTCAAGAGCGTTTTGCGAAGAGCTAAACGGCTTTTTTGGGACGATTGTTTTTGGAGTTTACGGCGTGGACTTCCTGGCACTCGTGGGATTGGGGACGATCATGATTTTTATGCCCTTCACGGGATTTGAAACTCTTGCTCTTCTTGTGTATGATATTCTGATGATCGTGACATTCATGACCTTGTTCCTTATTCCACTTCCTTTGGTTTACGAAGAGGTCAGTTTGTTTTATTTAGTTTTAATTCAGTCATCCTTTTTTTCCTTCGACCTGTTTATTTTGTATTTTTGACAGAGTTCTTGCGTCAGTTCGAACGTGCAAGACCTCATCGATCGGATCGGTTGCAGTCTAACCGAAGAAGGTCAAGAGGTATTATATTCAGATCGAAGAGACGGGGAGCTGTTTTTGAAATAGTTGTCATTTTTTAGGGGAAGAAACTTTTGGACAGACTGACGAGCCTCGAGCACAGCAGCCGAACTTATCCATGCCTGTTTCAAAGCGCCAGGCTCATGTTTTTCACCCGGGCTTTCCTGGTTGGCGTAAGTGAATTTCCAATCGATCATCCACAGTACGAGAAGCCAGGCCTAATCCCGGCCACTTTGCAAGTATTGTATTTCAATGAGATCATCAACGCTGATTTGACGTTTGTTGATTTACCCCGCAAATTCAGAATTACGTTCGCAATCCTTACTAGAAACGAAGATACTTCGAAAAAATACGTGATATCAGAGATCAATCTTCTACAGCGTGCCCTATTTACATTGTCCCAACTTGCCGCCAAAATTCTACCAGCCAGATCAGCTGATCCACAATCCATCCCACACGAAACTTATTGTAGTAGTCTTGTAGGCAATACACATTTTTTCAGTTGGCGTTTTTTGAATTCAAAATAATGCGCGAAATTAGTTCTGAAATTTGGGGACGCATTTCAGAGTTATACAACTTTTTGCCGTCTTCCCAAAAAAATCCAGAAAATTCGGGAAGAAAAGGGGTATAGTGTTTCGTACAGGACCATCCTTCGAGTCATCAAATCCGAGTAGGATGAAAACATCCCGTCGAAGGAAAAGGTGAAAAACATCAACAAACGGGGACTACCTCTTATCCGCTCCGACAACCTCATAAAAAAATCGCCAAATCTGTCGATAGTCCCAATCCCGATCTTGGCCAGACATACCATAAGAAGGCAACGACGCACGTCCTCACTCCGAAGCAAGCTCAGCAGCGTCTCGATCGCGGGTCTCACTTTCTTCGCTATCTCAGCCGTCAAAAACTTTCCCGGATTGTTAGTATTGATGAGACGTACCTGGATTTGAATGAATTTACTGGGGAGCGGGATGGATGTTACCAATCACTGGATAAACCAGCCCCCGAAAAATGGATGAAAAAGCCTCGTTCAGAATGGCCTGGAAAAGTGATGGTCTGTATGGGAATCTCCTGGAATGGCCCGACGTCCCTGTTTTGTCCCTCCGAAGGCCAAAATTAATAGCCAGATGTTCATCGATTTAATTCTTGAACCCGTGTTCAAAAAGGACGTTCCGCGGCTTTATCCGGGGGAGGAAAAGAAAATCATCCTCCACATGGACAGCGCCACAGCTCACGTCAAGGATACGGTCGTCAAGTGGCTCCAAGATCGGAAAATAAAATTTATTACGAAGAAGGAATGGATGGCAAACTCGCACGATTTGTCCCCGATGGATTACGGTGTAAATTTGATTTTTAAGAGGCGATGCAATAGGCACAAGGCGAAGAATATGGCCGAACTGGTAGCGATTACAAAACGGAAGTGGAAGAAGTTTGGTCTAGAACACTGTCGAAACATTCTTAAAGCTTAACCAAAACGAGTGAAAAGAATGATTGAGATGTCTGGCTATCAAACAGAAAATACTTCTTCAGTAAGAATGTCGTTCCTTCTGGGTGAAATTAATTTTTGAAAGTTGGGACAATGTAAATGGGGCGCACTGTAATTTCCATGGCACTTTAGAAACCTTGGCGATGGGGGCGCTACTTCTTGCCTTGACTAAATTAGAGTGGCCTGGATTAGGCCTGATCACTCGTACCTTCGTCAGCAGTGACGAGCATTAATTTGTAGTACTCTGTTGCGAACGCAGTAATGAGGACGATAATTATGTAATTACTGTACAGATTTTGTTTCGCAGTCCTGCACACTGGCCTTGTCATTGCTCTTCCTGGCGAAGGAATTTCTGTCGGATAAGGAATCTTCTTACGCATTGTCAGTTAATGCAACGTGCGCCTGATCATCAAAGGGGCCTAAGAAATGGAAAAGAAAGGCTCCAAAATTGTTTTCATAATTCGTCTCGACATGGACACGAGAAATAATGGTCCATTTTGCGTAGAAAACTTTTTTAGCGTACACATTGTACAATTTACAGATAATTACATGTCGATGTAATACAAACTGAAAGTCACGCAGAGCCCAGGTCACCAACTGTCAACTCCATTACTTTGATGAAAATGATGGGACAAATTTCCTAATGGTGGCAGTGCCAGTGGAAATTCTGTATTTAGCCTTCGCAACAATCTGTTTCATATAACCGAGGTCCCACTGAGGTAACCGAGTATATAGTAAGTAGTAAGTAACCGAGTAACCGGGTATAAGCGACGTAAATACAAACAGAGCCGAGGCAATCCTCGTGGGTGCAGAATCTGCAATGCGCTGACGTGCTCCTGAGGGTCGGATAGAGCATCCCTCTGCACCTTGTCTAATCTCGTGCTCCGAATCACTTACGCATTTGTATGCGTTCGTCGACGTCTTGTCGGTAGATTTCATTGCCTTTACTCACAAGTCAAGTTATTTTCGTACAGACTCAATACTCGTTCTGCAGTACGATTTTTCGTGTCTCATAACAAGACTTCGCCTCTGATAATGGCGGACCAGGTGGCGGTCCTGCAAACCGGCACGTTAACTCTCCTCGGTTTTCTGCAAAAACGCCGGCGACCTCTCTCCACCCTCGCCGAATCATGCAGGGCGTGGATTCGGACAACCGTCGCGGTGGCCATTGTCGTCGGCAGCATAGTCTGCCTCGGTATTGATTCCGCCAAGGCCGTCAAATCGATAATCGAAGACACCAAGCACCCCTTTCTCGTGACGGTCTTCCTGCACTCCCCGTTTTGTCTGTTGGACCTCCGACCTGTTTATGTCTTGGCCATGCTCCTCTACAACTGTCGACAATTTGAGAAGCTCACAACAGGCACGTGCGATCTAAACAGAACAGGACTCGTGGACGGGCTGGACTCTGGGGCATGTGACTCAATAAAAGGGGCTGATGTAGGGTTAGTTATATTGTGAAGGGTATTTCGGTTGGTGGTCAGTCACTCCGGAGGGGCGGATGGTAAGCCTGAACTGCGGAGTGACCGGTCCCTCCGGTGGACGGACGGTCAGCCCTAGAATTGAACGGTCAGTCCGGAGGGTGGTCGGTCAATCTGAAGAGTGAAAGGTCAGTCTGAACCGTAAGGTGGACGGTTAGTTCAGAAGATAGACGGCCAGCCCTCACCCGTAGACGATCTGCTCGGAGTGTAGACAGTTATTCAGGTAAATATTGAATGTTCAGTTCGGGTCATGGGTGGGTCATGGGTGGGTCATGTAACATAATGAACGATTAACTGTTTCCGGAACTTTAAAAAAACTTCTCCCAGTCACGCCATCAAAATTTTTTAATAACAATCCACAGTTCAGCCGTAATTGTCGTGTTTCCCGCATCCTGTTTTGATTTTTACCACGTGCCTGTTGAACAGCTGCCAATAATTTCGTTACGGAATTGGTTTATCTCGGGACGCCTCATTCCCCGGCCGGCTTTTGGAAACGGAAATGTCGGACGAAATCGAGATTGTGGTTTCTGCTCAGCGGCACTATACTTGTGCTGTCGTACGGGTATTTTGAGTTGGTAATGTACATGAGGTGGCAGAAGCGACACCTCAAACACCGCGGCAACGATGCCACCGATACTTTTTGGATGGCAAATCAACTGGAACCACTTCCGCCCTTTCTTCCCGCCTGGCAATACATCATCCTCTGGAGTTTGTGTTCAATCTTTCCTCTCATTTTATCGCAGCAGGTGATTGGGATCTTCGTTCTCAACGCGGATTTCTTGAAAGAAGGTTTACGCGACTTGAATCGGGATATTCGTGAGCAAATCGAGAGTTTCGGGTCTTGTCAAGATGCGAAACGGGCGCTGGATCTGGATAGCCGGGTCATGCTTTGGACCAGGCTGGTCGGGAACTCAAGGGCGTTTTGTAAAGAGCTTAACGACTTTTTTGGGACGATTCTATTCGGGGTTTACGGCGTGGACTTCCTGGCACTCGTGGGATTCGGGACGATCATGATTTTTATGCCGTTCATTGGGTTTGACATTTTCGCTATATATGTGTACGCTATATTGATGATGCTGGCATTCATGACCGTGTTCCTTATTCCGCTTCCCTTGGCTTACGAAGAGGTCAGTTTGTTGAATAAATAAGTAAACTATTTTTCTTTTTTTCTTTTTTAGTTTGTTCTCCTTTCTTTCCGTTGGTGATTGACTTGTTTTTTTTGTTAGAGTACTTGCGTCAGTGAAAACCTTCAGGACCTCATCGATCGGATCTGTTTCAGTCTAACCGACGGAGATCAAGAGGTATTCCATTCAGATCGAAAAGACGAGGCGCGGTTTTTGAAATAACAAATTCTTGTTTTTTTTTTCATTAGGGGAAGAAACTGTTCGACAGACTGACGAGCCTCGAGCACAGCAGCCGAACTTTTCCATGCCTATTTCAAAGCGCCGGGCTCATGTACTTCACTCGGGCTTTCCTAACTGGCGTAAGTGAGGCTCCAACCGATCACCCACACTACGAGAAGTCAGGCTTAATCCTGGCCACTTTTCAAGTGGATTATGTAATTCACTATTTGGATTTCACTATTACGAGTGACGACCACTGATTTTTAGTACTCTGATGTGAACGCAGTAATAAGCCGGTTTGGCGGACGATAATTATGTAATTACCGTACAGATTTTGTTTCGCAGTCCTGCACACTGGCCTTGTCATTGCTCTTCCTGGCGAAGGAATTCCTGTCGGATAAGGAATCTTCTAACGCATTGTCAGTTAATGCAACGCGCGCCTGATCATCAAAGGAGCCTAATGGAAATGGAAAAGGAAGGCCTAAGAAATTGCTAAGAAGGCTTCATAATCCGTTTCTAATAATAAGGCCTAAGAAATTGTCTTCATAATCCGTTTCTTTTGTTGATGTAGCGATAACATAATGTGTCGAAAACTTTATTAGCGTACACATTGTACAATGTACCGATAGTTACATTGTTACTTGTACTTGTTACTTGTTAACTTGTTAGTTACTTGTAAACGTAAATGTAACACAAACTCAAGGTCACGCAAAGCCATCTGTCAATTCTTTTCCTTGATGAGATTGGCGAACGGCACGTCAGCAAGTTGGGAAAAAAACGCGATATCCGAGATTCGATCTTCTTATCTCCATGGCACTTTAGAAACCTTCGCGATGGGCGCGCCACTTCTTGCCCTGACTAAATTAGAGTGGCCTGGATTAGGCCTGATCACTCGTACCTTCGTCAAGAGTGACAATTTGTGGTACTCTGTTGCGAACGCAGTGATGAGGACGATACTTATGTAATTACCGTATTCCCCCGATCTCAAGAGACATTTAAGCCCCACCCCCTCCAGTCATCGGCTGACTGTTCAATCGGTTTCACTGTTTCGTGATTGGTTGAAATTTAAGCGCAACTTCGCAGCGATTGATTGATTGATTGATTAAGCGGGATTTCTTGACAGACACATTGAATCACTTGATTGATTGATTGATTGATTGTAGGTAAACAATAGCAAACGGTGATGAAGAGATAAAACCCGGGGTGGATCAAATTAACTGGTAGGGCAAAAAAGTGTCCCTTGAGATCGGGGGAATACGGTACCGTACAGATTTTGTTTCGTAAACCTGCACACTGGCCTTGTCATTGCTCTTCCTGGCGAAGGAATTTCTGTCGGATAAGGAATCTTCTTACGCATTGTCAGTTACCGTATTCCCCCGATCTCAAGGGACACTTTTTTGCCCTACCAGTTAATTTGATCCACCCCGGATCTTATCTGTTCATCACCGTTTGCTATTGTTT
>LRSR01010250.1:0-12393 GCA_001579985.1 Hypsibius dujardini | reverse complement strand
GCGGGATGAAACTTGTGCGTGAAAATCATTCCCAAAAAGGGAAGACAGATAGAGAGAGTGACAGACAGACAGTCAATCAGTCAGACAGTCAGTCAGTCAGACAATCAATCAGACAGACAGTCAATCAGAGAGACAGACAGACAGACAGATAGTCAGTCAGACAGTCAGATGGTCAGTCAGACAGACATTCAGACAGACATTCAGACAGACAGACATTCAGACATTCAGATAGTCAGTCAGACAGACATTCAGTCAGTCAGTCAGACAGACAGATAGTCAGTCAGACAGACAGACAGACAGACAGACAGACAGATAGTCAGTCAGACAGGCGAGAGACGTACAGCGGCAGCTTCCTCCTTTGCTTCGTCTTCGGTATGTGTAACACCGACAAGGTTGCGATATGCGAGAAATCTCAAGCTGTGACAGGCCGCGCAGACCTGCTTGTAAACTTGATATCCGCGACGAATGCTGTAAATAAGCATAAAATAAATAACAAAATAATACATCTTTAATATTTTTTGCAATTACGAACGAAAACAAAGCATGTTTAATAGTTTCTTATTACGGCGAAAATTATTAAACAGTTTTCAATAAAAATGGAATTACAATAAGAAGGGTACACGTGGACGAAATAAATTTTTACAGCAAAGTAGAAAATGAATCGGTCGTGTCAAAAGGCAGACACATAAAACGAAACATTCTACAATAAAATAAAAACTAAATTTGTACTAACTAATCCATCGCAAAAACAGAATTTAAGTTGCAATTGCACGAGGCGAAACACGCGCCCGATAAAGGTTCCGTTGATTGATCGATTGATTGACCCATTTACTGTATATCACGGGTTGATTGATCGGTTGATTGATTGATACACGACCCAGTTGTAGTCATGGGCAACCGTTGATTGATCGGTTGATTGATCGATAAACGACCCAGTTGCTGTATATCATGGGCAGCCGTTGATTGATCGGTTGATTGACACCACACGTACCTCTGATGGTCGAAAGAGTCAATAAAGCCTGAGTGCGGCCAGTGAAAGTGCGGCGGATGGAGGTCATTCCCTGAAGCTTCCACCTCGGACGTTTCCAGTGCATACAAGAGGCACGCGCCGCCGACTGCTGCTGCGCCTAACGTGCTGTAGAGCTGCAAAAAAGGGAAGAAGGCGAAATTCACCGAAAACCTCTGCCAAAACAGAATCTACACAAATCCCAATCCTCCTCACCGCTTTCTTCGATGCGGACAGCTTAGATAAATTCCCCAGAGCAAAAGTGTGTGCCTGCGAAAAGAGAGGAGCATGCGTGAAAAGGGAAGCTGAGAGAAAAAAAGGTGAAGGCAAAATTTTCCGCAAATTAAAAAATTAAATCAAAAAAATGTCGCACCTTCCGGGAGTTGGCGTAAGTCTGGGTGGCATTGTAGAAACGGCTCAACACTCTGGCCATTTTTGACGCGGTCAACACATCCGATCTTCCTGTGCAAAAGAGGAAGACAATTTTTAGGGTAGTCCGCTCCCTCAAGCAAAGAAGGCTCCTAAAAATAAAAATGCTGTGAGTTCAACCGGTTCACTGCAACAGTTAATTCAATGAACCCTAATGGAACACAGAGACATTGGAAGGAAACTGCCAAATGAATTGAGAATTGCAGGTAGTGAAGTAACTCCGAAATTTAGGCAGTTTCCCCCAAATGGCGAGCCATTTGTTGCAGTTGCTATTTATTGACGTGGACATTTTTGGAAGGCGGTTTTTGCTCTAAAAGAGGCTTCTGGTCTTGTGCTGTCAATTCGATCTTTATCTTGTACCAAGTTGAGGAGAAAATGCCGGGCACGGGATCTGCTACAAATGAGGCGGGCGCGACAGAACTGAAGCGCACTTATTCGCAAGGTGGAGACGCTGCGCATCCACATCACGGGTTAGTCAGTACAAAACATTCATCAATCAATCAATCAATCAAACAAACGACAATTCGCATTAACTATTGTAAGCGTTAATTCAGCTTCTCAATCGATCAATCAATCGCACATCCGTTCACAAATGGCAATCCCCGTCGCGACAAGCGGAATTCATGCATCATTTCACAGATAATTGAGCGGAGTTTTTTCTTGAGATTTTTGGAATATCAGAGGTCGATAGCAATAAAAATTTCGAGAAATTCTAAAATGACGACTCCACGAGTTTCATCAAATCAAGTCAATCAAAGTCCACGGCAAAGTCAATTTATCACAAATTTCAACATGAGTGGCAGTCAATCAATGAATCAATCGAGCACTCACTCGAAATTTATTAGCAGTCAACTTGTTGCGTGAAAAAAACGGTCTAAAAATATCGTCGACTGCTCTGTTTTCTTTCTCCCCATACACTGCGACTGATATCCGAGTGGGGCAGTAATTTTTCAAATCTCATTGAAATCGCCCGGCGGCGTTGCATCAATTACCGTGCATAAAACCGGAATACATCAAGTGATCTGCTCAATAACTGACTGATAAATAACATGCCTGATGACTAACATGACTGACTGAACTGAATAACTGACTGATCATCATGTCACGGCGCTGGAAATTTGTTTCCGCACTCATTGAAACGGCCAAAAAACGAGACCAGTTCTACTCGACATGGTCATGTGGTGCGGTTGCCACCTCGTCTCTCCCGCTTTGTCGTCCATCGCATTCACCAGCGACCGGATCATTACTCCGGCTCCAGCAAGGACAGCGGGATTATAAGATGCCGTTAAACGGTGGCGGTCAAATTAACAATTTCTCCTCTTCCTCATCCAGGAACGCCTTCACCCTGGGGAAGCACAAGGTGTCGATGAAGCTGTTCTCGAAGAACCGCGAGCGGCTGTGTCAGCGGCTACGGGAAGTCGCTCTGGTGGTGGAGCAGCCGAGTGTGGTGCTGCTGCAAGGCGGAGAGTCCACGACGCGCTACTGCACTGACACGGAACCCGTTTTTCGACAGGTAACACGAATAGACACCCTCACCTCGTACGTGGAAAAAAGCTTTAATCAGGCCACCCCTAAATCGAACCACTTGTCACGTACAAGATCGAGTACACTGGAGGGTCCGGGGAATGGGCAAAAGGGGCGGGGCAAGGGGTACTTCTCAACCAATCAACCAATCAAACAATCAAACAATCAACCAATCAACCAATGAACCGATTAACCGATTAACGATTTAACCAATCAACCAATCAACTACCCCTTGCTCCGTCCCTTTTGCCCATTCTCCGGACCCCCACTGTACCTAATCTTGATTGTATGCCGTCCCACGTCGTGTCTTTCTGTTCTTTTCAGGAGTCGTTTTTCCATTGGGCGTTCGGAGTGCTGGAACCGGACTGTTTCGGCGCCATCGACGTGACCACCGGGAAGAGCACGCTGTTTGTGCCGCGGTTGCCGGAATCGTATGCTGTCTGGTACGGAAAGTACGTACATCACACTGCTACTCCTCTTGACGGGTCATTTTGTTATTGCAATGCTGGAGGCGTCCCACGTTTATCATGCCTTTAGACTCTGGACCCTGGACGATTTCAAGGCTCGCTACGCCGTAGACGCCGTTCACTACACCGATGAGATAGCCGAACAGTTGGCCGCGATCACCGCACCGCAGCCGGCTGTGTTGTTGACCCTGAAGGGCGTCAACAGCGACAGCGGGAAGACCAGCCATGAGGCCACCTTCAAAGGCATTGAGGCCTTCAAAGTCAACAACACCGTGTTGCATCCGGAGATTTGCGAATGGTTCGTCTGAGCTGTGGTGAAGACTACCGAAACTGCTGCGTTGGAAGTTCCATGAACACAACGAATAACTTGACACTCTCTCTGGGTTTGGTGTAGTCGCGTGATCAAAACGGCGGACGAGCTGGAAGTGCTGCGTTATGCAAATCGAATCAGCAGCGCGGCTCATCGGGAAGTTATGAAGAAGATCAGGCCTGGAATGAAGGAATATCAATTGGAAAGGTGAAATTGCCTGTCTGTCTGTCTGCCTGCCTGCCTGCCTGCCTGCCTGCCTGCCTGCCTGCCTGCCTGCCTGCCTGCCTGCCTGCCTGCCTGTCTGTCTGTCTGCCTGACCGTCTAACCGAAGGTTTTCTGCAGTGAGTTCTTACATCACGCCTACGCACAGGGAGGCTGCCGCCACTCGTCATACACTTGCATCTGCGGGAGTGGAGACAATTCTGCCGTCCTTCATTACGGCCATGCTGGAGCACCAAACGATCATGTTGTCAAAGAAGGCGATCTATGGCAAGAAATTTGCTGGATGCGTCACGTGTATCACCCTCGACAGATTTTAATTTTCGTTTTCTTCGCAGTTTGTTCGATATGGGCGCGGAGTACTACTGCTACGGCTCCGACATCACCTGCACGTTTCCGGCTAGTGGAAAGTTCTCCCCCGATCAGAAGATTGTCTACGAGGCCGTGCTGAAGGCCAACCGGAATGTGATTGCCGCGATGAAGCCGGGCGTCGGATGGGTGGACATGCATGTGCTGGCGGAACGGACTATTTTAGAGGAATTTAAAAAGCACGGACTGCTGACAGGGGACGTGGATGAGATGGTGGAAGCAAGACTTGGCGCCGTTTTTATGCCTCATGGCCTGGGTAGGTTCCTGGTAGCTTCCGTTGCAGGATCTGTCGTGTATTCGGTATTGCTAACGCATTTCCATTCTTCAGGCCATTTTATGGGCGTCGATGTTCATGATGTCGGCGGTGAGAATTTCTGACTTCTTGAGGTGGCAATTGAGCATGCCAGCCTGGTGATATTTATATCCTGTTGCTGATAGGGTATCCGGCGGGAGCGGTGAGAAGTGCCCTGCCAGGATTGAAGAGTCTGCGGACGGTGCGGGTCCTGCAGCCGGGGATGGTCATTACGGTCGAACCGGGAGCTTATTTCATCGGTCCTGTACGTTTTCGTTTTTCGATGACTTATTGTCAGACAAAGGGGATGACCCAAATGCATGCAGCCATTTAGGCAGACAGACAGACAGACAGACAGACAGACAGACAGACAGACAGACAGACAGACAGACAGACATGTAAACGGAGTGGACTGTTCGGTGGTTGACTTTGAGCCGATTGGCACTTTTGCTGCTTCAGGTATTGGATGCGGCGTTCGCCAATCCGGATCACGCAAAATTCCTGGTGAAGGATGTGATACAGCGCTTTCGCGGTATAGGTGGCGTTCGTATCGAAGACGACGTCATTGTCCATCAAGCCGGCCAACCGACCGAACTGATGACTGACGTCCCCCGAACGGTTGATGAGATCGAACAATTCATGCATGACGCTCGGAAGTGACTCTAGTTTATTTTTCCGTTGCAATTTTTCTTTTTAAACAACTAGTTCAATTCAACAGCCTTTTTTCGATTTTCAGCCTGTGATTTAATTATTCCTTCTCGAATCCATTTGATGGTGCTGTTAGTGACACATACTGGTATTCTGATCGGTGCACGTCACGTTTTTCGTCCCTATTGGCGTACCAGAAATTACAAGATGCCGTAATTAGTACGAGTAATTAGTAATTAGTACATGTATCGATCGATGGTTGAACGTTGAAACGGCAAAATTGATTCCGTCCCGTCAATCAGGATTCAGGATACTTATTTGTATGAATTTTTTTTGTTACACTGCTTCACATTCAAAGATATCTTGGTGTATATTACGTCTGGGGCAATGGTTCCAACCTCTTCGTCAGAAACCATGGAAGATGAATACAGGCAGAACGAGCTCGTCCATTCTTCAATGGAATCGGAATCTCCCGATCTGAGAACACTAATCTTTCTATTTTCTGTCCTTTATAGGATCGGAAGCACGCCGCTACTTTTTAAGCATTTCGCCGAGACGTTTGGGGGTAGATACACTATTATGCTCCTTCAAATTGGGATGTATAAGAGTAGTGCAACGATTACAGGTAATCAAAAAGTACTTTATTAATTGTATTTATTCTTAGTAAAAGCAGACATAGACAGACAGACAGACAAACAGATAGACAAACACAGCCAGACAGACAGCCAGACAGACAGACAGACACAGCCAGACAGACAGCCAGACAGACAAACACAGCCAGACAGACAGACAGTCAGCCAGACAGACAGCCAGACAGACAGACAAACACAGCCAGACAGACAGACAGACAGACAGACACAGCCAGACAGACAGGCAGAGCCAGACAGATGACCGCGACTTCCTACAAAGATCACGCTACTTGTGATCTTTGTGCGCTGGAAGAGCAGTGTTGAGGAGACTAGAAACCAAATCGAAACCGAAAACCTGCTGAGATGCATGAACTTTGAATACAGGCTTTGCGATATCAAGCAGTTTAATATCAAAATGATACTTTTGAAGAAACAAAGGAAACAAAAGCATAACTATCGAGTACCATAATTTGTTCGAATAAATCAGATCACGGTTGTTTCTTCGGAGAATCTTGGAAAGCAAACGGGGAGATTAGTCAACTAATTCGTTTTTTTTTTGTCAGGCTACTCGCTTTTGATTGACATACGGCACGACTTTGCCCTGTTTGCTCTTGCTTGCGCGGCTTTTATGACAACTCAAAACTTGCGAGGCACTGGGACCATTCCCTTCGGTTCGTACTAGTCTGTAACAGTACAGTCCATGTAAACTCGTAAGAGTTCTTGACGTTGGCTGATTGGCCGTGCGTACCTGTCCGAGAGACCGGCAATCAAGGCTACAGTGTCATAATAAAAATGACCAGCACCGTGATGACAGTGTCCCGACCACTAATAGAGGCCGCAGCACTCTTTTCCGAATTATACAGTACAGTACCGCTCATACAATATCGATTGCAAAAAATCGAGAAAAAGAAGTCATAGAACATAATTAAGTCCCGGCAGGGACGAAAAGTCCCAACGAGGACGAAAAGTCCCGACAAGGACGAAACGTCCCAGCGAGGACGAAAAGTCCCGACGAGGACAAAAAGTCCCGGCAAGGACGAAACGTCTCGTCGAGGACTAAAAGTCCCACGGGGCAATAAGACGAAACTGCCGCTGCTGCAGTGGAAATTCCGGGAATACGCCGCCGTGTAGTGTGTGTGTGTGTGTGGATAAGTGAAGAAGAAAGTCCAGCTCAAGTCCCAGCTGGGTTTCTCTCTCTACTGAGTGGCACAGCGAACGCCGCCGGGGCCTTGCGGACCGTCCTCATCACCGTCCTCGTCGTAGGCATTCCCGCCGCCGTGACCGGCCCGACCGTTCATGTGTTCCGCGTCGAAATCGTGCAGCACCACCTCCTCCACCTCGGCGACGTTGATGT
Organism: Hypsibius dujardini; assembly: GCA_001579985.1. Classification (NCBI taxonomy): domain Eukaryota; kingdom Metazoa; phylum Tardigrada; class Eutardigrada; order Parachela; family Hypsibiidae; genus Hypsibius; species Hypsibius dujardini. Next base: position 5,146 of record LRSR01010250.1, on the reverse strand, counting down.
TGGTCGGCTGAGGGGGTCGAGGCCCGAGCACCGACTCCAGTTTCTGCAGGCACTTCTTTTCAGGCACTCGGGCAAGGGGAAGAAACAGTAAGTGTGTACGTACCTTGATCTGTTCCGGTGAAGTCCAGTTACTTTCGGGGAATTTAATGTCAAACTTGATCATTAGATTGCCACAGGTCGTGGGATCGCGCTGTGTCGGCATCCCCTCACCAATCACCGTGTAGATCTCACCTGGATGGGAGGGACGAAAAGTGTCCCTTAGATAACAGACCGCAACAGCAACAAGAATGGCCAAAACGTGAACTGACCATACCTGGCTCTGTTATCTGGCCCGGTTTCCTCGTGATCAACAACGTGCGACCGTCCAGATGCTTCAGTGGTCTAGACATGCCGCAGAGGGCCTCAACCAGGTCGATGTTCATCTTCGTCAACAAATGATTGCCATCGCGATCAAAGGTGTCATGCTTGACCATTTGCAGGACCACAACCACATCGCCGGGCTCCACATTTGGCTGCACACCAAAATTGCAAGGTCATCAGTTATTAAAGGCTCAACTGCAGTGATCGTCCGAGTCATCGCTTAGTACCTTCTGATCACCGGCTCCACGGAGGACGACCTTGTCGCCGTGTCGCTTGCCCTTATCGACGACGATTTCCTGCACCTTCTTCTCCCGCGACACCTGCTTGCCATCACACTTTTTGCACCGATCAGCGTCCGAGAAATCTTGTCCTGTACGTACACAGCAAATTCAATTGATCAACAACGAGAAGGAAACGTTCATACAAAATCAGCCTTTTGTGTTTTGGAGTTAGGCAGCATTCACAAACCTGTTCCGCGGCACTTCTGACATTCCTCCTGCACTTGCTGCATCATACCTAAAAACGCAAAGAAGCTTACTGCATGACGTAATCTCAGCTACCAGAGTGCATATCTGTCTGTCTGTCTTGCCTAAATATTACTTGACTACTGCATTCAATTAAATGCTTTCAGTGTCTATCTGCCGGCCTGCCTGACTGCTTGTCAGTGCTTACAAACTCTGACTTGCTGTCTGTCCGGTTGACTCTTTGTCTGAGTCAAGAAGCTAGAATTTTATGTCTGTCTATCTGCCAGTATGTGTTGAAAAGCACGCATTTGATGTGTGTGTGTGTCTGTGAGTATGGCTGGCTGTCTGTTTGTCTGTTTGTCTATGCATGTGTTGACAAGCACATAGTTGCTTCCACACGTGTGTACTTCTATCTGTATGCCTGTCTGTCTACCTGTCTGTGTGTCTGCCTGTCTATTTGTCTGCCTGTGTGTCTGTCTATATGCCTGTCTGTCTACCTGTCTGTCTGTTTGTTTGTTTGTTTGTTTGTTTGTTTGTCTGTCTGTCTGTCTGTCTGTGTCTGTCTGTCTGTCTGTCTGTCTGGCTCTCTCTGCCGACAGGCGCAGAATCTTTTCCATTGGAAATCCGAAGTCTTACCGGGACCGATTGGACGAAGAGAAACCTTGATGCCTTGACCGCGGCACGGATTGCACCTACTCGCCGAACCGCTCTTTCCGCCGTATCTGCGACATCGAAAACAGATAGGAATAAACAACAAGGCAACAAAATGGAAGCACGTGCGTTCAAAGGTTGCGCCACACAAAAAGACGTATATGGTTTACCCATTGCAAGAAGGACACAGGATCGTCTTGTCAATGGATATCTTCACAGTCTTGCCTTTGTAGAGATCTTCCAGTGTGACGCTGGCCAGCAGAAAAGAAATTGGAAATGCAAAATTGAGACTGCAAAGTGCTGGAAAAAGGGGAGACTCACGTTAAAGGGAAAACAGTGTCCTCTCCTTGACGTCTGCCTCCACGACCACCGTGACTGTGACCGAAGGGTGAGCCACCTCCAAACAAACCTCCCATACCACCGCCAAACATCCCTCCGGGGAAGCCGCCGCCGCCACCTCCGCCGAATAGGTGTTCGAAAATATCTTCGAATCCCTCTGGAAGGACAATCAATCAGTCAATCAGTCAATCAAGGGATAATCAATCAGTCAATCAAGGGATAATCAATCAATTAAAGCACAATCAATCAATCAAGGCATAACCAATCAATCAATCAATCAATCAAAGGACAAGCAAGGCAAGTTAGGATGTCTCCGACAATTTTAGAAGTCGGTTTCTTACGGGACTGTCCGCCTTCCTTCAGCGCCTCCAAACCGCCGCGGTCGTAGATATTCCGCTTCTGCGGGTTTGTCAGCACTTCGTGGGCGAAACCAATCTCCTTGAACTGCAGCAAAATCGGAATTAATTTCACGCAGTCGTCGAAGACGTCTTTAAACACTATCGCACCTTCTCCCCATCACTATGCTCCGATCCGGAGGATCCCGAATGCCTGTCTGGATGGTATTGCTTGGCCAACTTCTTATAAGCCTAGAAAGCCCAGAGGAGAATGAAATCCGAACGGCGGTTGCGAGAAAAGAAACGAAACACGCACGCACCCTTTTGATCTCCGCCTCGGAAGCCTCGCGCTTCACTCCCAACAGATCGTACAGCTTGCTGTCCGGCATATTTTCCGCGCGAAATTCGATAGAGGATTCGAACAAATTATTCCAATCCGCACCGCGGGAAGAAAAGACGCGGTAACGAGGCAGAAAATGTCCGTTTTCACTAGGCAAAATGGGAAATCGCAGCGTTTAATAATCGACTGCGAGGTGAGAATTCCTGATGGGCCAAAGATTTGAATCTCTCCGCAGAATGGTTAAGAAGATCGAATAGGGATGGGAAAATGCTGGCAGGAGGGGAAGAACGGAGCAGGGAATTTGGCGAAGGGGCTCGTTGAAGTTTCAGGAGCGAATTCGACGACCCAGAGATGATTCAACGCAAGTGTGCTTGTGTGACGTCAGAGCAGGTGGTAGTGGTGGTAGTGATGGTAGTTAGGAAATATCGACCTTTGCTCTGAAAGTGAGTTTTACGTGAGGTCCCATTGGTGACATTTGGTCGTAACACACGTGGCAAAAATATTGGGCTGATTGAGTGAAGCAACTAATCTCGTCTGATGACGTCTTTATATGACAAACCGAGGTAAATAGTTTGACTCGGTTAGCTTAAAATTTCTGCCACGTGTGTGTAGCAGGTGACAAAGTATGTTACTGCATTGGTTTCAGTTGTCTTCCTTCGTAGCAATCGTTTCGTAACCAAATCTGACGGTCTCGCCTGCGGACAATTTGACATTCTTTATTTGTAGTTCTCATTTCGGCAGATAGATGCGTCTTCATTACAAATAACAACTAACAAGTAATACGCAATAGGTGATAATTATTGATTTACTATTGAAAGTAACCAGTGATCAATCAACCAAACAATCAATCGACCAGACCCGGGACAAAATCCGTGACAGAAGTGGCAGATGCTGTGTCACTGCCATCACTTCCGGTAACCCTGCGTGAAGCGTTACCGTCGTAAACAGCGAGATCAACATCAAATTCAAAACCGAAGCCGCAAGCTGCATTTTTTCTCTCTCTCTCTCTCTCTCCACTTTCTCTCTCAGGCAACCAGGCATCATCCGCGCGCGTTTATATCACCCCGAAAATCGATATACACATGTACACCCCCCTTAGCCAAACCTGTTTTCGTCCGGGCTAATTTTCCCATCTCCAAATTTGAGGCACACAGAGAAGACAGAAGACATCGCCACTGCTTTTTGCTCCTTCCTCCTAAACTCCGAGTCCAATCTCTCAACTGCGGGCTACAATGGCCTACCAATCTGAGCCGGGCAAGGACGTCCACTACGAGAAGGAAACCATCGTCCGCAGCGCCGCCGGAAAGGGTGAGCAGAAAGATGGCGTCGCTTTCACCGCGTTCACTTCCACCAACGTGAACAGTCCCCATCGCACCCGCACTCCCACCTCGTCGGACAACCACAACTCCTACCAGTCGAGCAACTCTAATGGCGGTTACCATGCGTCTTGGTATTCCGATGGGGATGTGGGTGGGGGTGCACCCTCACTGGGGGAGTATCTGCGGGGCTTCAGTAAAGTGGTGAAGCGGTGCATGCGCGAGTATAAGGAAGTGTCCTACGACGTGGTGCAGTCGCTGGCGGTGCTCTTCATGCAGCATCCCGCCGTGGGCATCCTCTTCCTCGTGACGGGGCTCTTTGTCGCGGTCCCGGTTGGCATCTACGCGGGATTCGCCGTCGTCAGTTTCATCTCCATCGTCGTCACCGCGCTGTTTGTTGAAGGTGCGTGTACGTGTGTGACTTTTAGGTCAGTTTCTTAATTGGGAATATTCTTAAAGGGCGAAATAATTTCCCTTCCTGCGTTAAATTTTTCACTCAATTCCGATGATTATGCCCAGCATGCATGTGTTTCGGTTGATTGATTGATGCATTTCACTGGACTGAAGGAATTGAGAATAGTATTGGCATGGTTCGGTTGCAACCGCGTAGTAACTTGTATCAATCAACCAATCAACCACCCATAGTAATGATCTGCAACCGCGATTGCAACCGCGTAGTAACTTGTATCAATCAACCAATCAACCACCCATAGTAATGATCTGCAACCTCGCCAACACTAGTTGAGAATGACTTAATTTGATTGATGTTGTCATCGAGTTTACTGGTAATTAATTGCCTTGATTGACTGATTTGAAATCTGGAACTCATGTTTATTCAGTGGCTAGATTGATTGATTTCATAGGAGTCTCGTGGTCTTGTCGGTAATTTGAAGGGCGCACCCGGTGCACGAAGGCTTTTTTATTGATCAGTCAAATCTGAAAACACAAATTTCTACCGGAAGTTCGTAGTTCGGAAGTATCGGTGGCGTGAATGCTTCAGTGTTTGATTGTCTTTTCATAACAGAAGCTGTGTTGTATTTGTTGCGGTTGATTGATCGACAAATTTATTGATTAATTCATTGAGTATCTTTCAGCCTAAATGAAGCTCAGGTCAAAAATGAAGGTCGAAAAGCTGTTTGACGCTTATATTTAAAATATTTGAAGCACGTTTGTTGATGCTGTAATTTAGGCGTGCTGTTGGGAACTGGACTGATCGGGCTGTGCTTTATCGTGCCGTTGGCCTTTGTCCTGGGCGTGGGATTTGCCGTGTTTTCCTGCGCGTCATGGATTGCCGTGAGCACAAGCTACAGCTTCATTCGCGGTCGCTATCTGGTCAACACC
>LRSR01010248.1:0-12159 GCA_001579985.1 Hypsibius dujardini | reverse complement strand
GCCCGCCAAAATTATCCGCCAAAATTACCTGCCAAAATCGCCCGCAAAAATTACCCGCCAAAATCGCCCGCCAAAATTACCCGCCAAAACTACCCGCCAAAATCGCCCACCAAAATCGCCCGCCACAATCGTCCGCCACAATCGCCCGCCAAAATTACCCGCCAAAATCGCCCGCCAAAAGTGCCCGCCAAAATCGCCCGCTAAAATATCAATCGGTGTCCCACACCCGAATCTCAGCCTACCATGACGAATATGCCAACATTTTATACATCAGCCGTCGTGTTACGAATTTTATTGCGGGTGTGGACCTCACAATTGTTTACCTCCCACAACGCTAGTCCGCTAAGCAACGAAACACCCGGCACGACCGTTATTTGTTCGCTCAACTGCCTGGCGAATTTATCGCGAAATTCATCTCACCAGATTTGATCAGATTCCGCACTTGCTTTCTAAACTACAGTTAATACTGCCCGATTTTGTCCTGCTGCGTCCAATTTACTTTGCAGGTTCGTTTTTGTATCGTTCCACACAGTCAAGGAGACTCTTTGTCGGAATTTCCTCAGAGCAGCTCACTCACCGCAATTTGACTCGGGGAGTTCAGTTACCGTCCGTCGTCATCTCTCTCTTGAGGAGAGAGAGACAATCATCACACCTGTTTATGTAAGTGTGTCAAAGTTGTATCGCTCCACTGCTGTCTGTGCATTTCAAGTTCGATCAAATATTGATTTTTTTGTTGCTAATTTCCAGCGCCGTTATTTCCTGGTGAACTGAAACCGTCGAGTCCCAGAGAGGCGACAGGTATACGCCTTGCGGGCTAGAAGCCTTGCGTGACTCCGTAAGAGAAAAGATCGAGTGAGGCGGAGTGGCGGGGGGGGGGGAATTTACGAGAAATCGAAAGTGATTATCGCAAAATGAGGCCATGGTGAAAGGCCCTAGGCGTAAGGACACACGTGGCCATATCATATCACTAACCGAGTTAAGCCGTTTATCTCGGTCAGTACACGGTGCTGTACATGTCACCGAGCTAAATGACCTGATTCAGCTAGCGCCATAATTCGTTCACGTGTGTAGCCACCTCTGCGTAAGGACACACGTGGCCATATCATATCACTAACCGAGTTAAGCCGTTTATCTCGGTCAGTACACGGTGCTGTACATGTCACCGAGCTGAATGACCTAATTCAGCTAGCGCCATAATTCGCCCACGTGTGTAGCCACCTCTGCGTATTATCACCGGAGCTCAGTTGTCTCTCAGGCTGTGGAGGAAAATTGCTGACTGCTGCAGGAACAAAAATGCTCTGGCCAGTCAGCTTGCTGCTCACTGCTGCTGTTTGTGCAACAGTTAATTTCAGACCTGTTTCTGGTAAGATTATCTTGGGTCAATTGGATGTGGAGCTTGTTCCCGACGTGTTGGGATTTGATTGTGAATTTTATTACAGGCACGGCGATAGTTCAGCCGGATTTGCCGTTTCCGCAAATTCAATGCTTCTTCACGTCGTGGAGCCGCTACCGGGATGGATGGGCGTACACGCCGGCCAACGTGCCGCCGTTTCTCTGCACGACCATCGTTTACGCTTTCGCTCAAATCCTGGACAATCGCATCGCTCTCTACGACTGGAAAGACGAAGGTATCCAGCACATATCTGAACAATTCCGGATATCTTGAAGTTAAATCCCTCTAAACGTTTTTGACTGTCAGATAATCTTCGAGACCTTGTCGCCCTGAAAGACATCAACCCGAAACTTCGTATTCACTTGAGCGTCGGAGGTCTGTGTCTTATGTCTTGTTTCTATTGATCTGATTCATAATTTGAGTATGTTTTCATGAAAAAAAAACGCTAGGTTGGACTCTCAGTTGGCAGTTCAAGATAATGGCTTCGGTTCCGGAAGGGCGTCAAATTTTCGTTAACTCAACGATCGAGTTCTTACGGACATATGAATTGGACGGGATCGACGTGGATTGGGAGTATCCGGCCAAAGATGAACGAGCTCTGTTCACATCCTTGCTCCAGGTACTGGAGCGTTTCTCATTATTATCACGCTAGATGTTGATGACGTAAATGTTCATCCATTAGGAAATGAGGTCGGCGTTCGATGCTGAGGCGAGAAGCTCAGGCAAGCGACGTCTGGCGCTGACGATCGATGTCGGCGCTCTAATTGACGATAAAGGTTACGACATTCCTGCCATCAACCCGTAAGGACTCTCCAGCTCAGACAGTTAATGCATTTGGGAGATCCATGACCATTGACAGGATCTTCTTTTTTCAGACTGGTGGATTTGGTCAATATCATGGCGTATGATTTTCACGGTCACTGGGAAAAAGTGACTGGACATAACGCGCCGCTTTATAAGCGACCATCAGAAAAGGACTATCAAGCAAAGATGAATGTGGTAAGCGAAAACAGAACAGAACAGAACAAAACAAAACAAAACAAAACAGAACGGAGCAGAACAGAACAGCTCAGTACAGAACAGCTCAGTACAGAACAGAACAGAACAGAATAAAACAAAACAGAGCGGAGCAGAACAGAACAGCTCAGTACAGAACAGAACAAACAGAACAAACAGAACAGAACAGGAAACAGAACAGAAAACAGAGCAGAACCGGCCAGACATTAGAACAGTAAAGGTGTAGATCAAAGCAAAATAATTTGGAATAAGACCGAACAACAAAACACCAGAACAGACCAATAGAAAACAAGGAAAATGGGTATGCCGGAACGGAAGGTATGACAGGCTCGAATTTAGCCCCCAGGCTTGTGAAGCTAAAGTTGTTGTTACTTGTGCAGGTCTATTCGGCCAACCTGTGGGCGACCTCGGGAATCCCACGAAACAAACTGTCAATCGGCATCCCGACGTACGGCAGATCCTGGATCCTCAGCAATCCCGCCGTAAACAAGTTCCTTGCACCGACCATCCGAGGCGGCGATAAAGGAACCTTTTCCAAGGAAATTGGCAGCCTCGCGTACTTTGAAATCTGCGATAGATTAGTGAACCAGCGAACTCTCACGCAAACCACCGATCCTGATTGCCAGTGTTCGTACGCGTCAAAGGACAATTTCTGGGTCAGCTACGATGACGCCAACAGCATAACGCAAAAGGTAATTCTTTCTTTAGCTGGGATAAATTCCGTAGGGCCTTTGTTTAACCTTGTTAATTATTAGGCAGCTTGGATTAGAGATAACGGTTTTAACGGAGTCCTCGTTTGGGAACTCGGAATGGACGATTTCAAAGGCGCTTGCGGCGGAAAGAAGAATCCTCTCTTTAGCGCCATTTATGAGACCTTCAACCACCAACCCATACCAACAGCCCCGCCCACACGAGCTCCCTTACCGGGTGCCACAACTACCCACCGTCCCCCTCGGAAGACCTTAGCCCCAATCATCCTTCGACCGTCCCAATGCGACGCGAAATTTTGCCAATTTCGTCCGGCCGGCTATTATGCCCTCGGTACGTGTATGGACGAAAAAAAATGCTAATTAATTCACTAATGTTCCTTTTTGTTATGTTCTTAGTGTTCTTAATGTTCCTTTTTCTCATGTTCCTAATGTTATTTTTTTTCTTAATGTTCCTTTTTTCAAATGTTCCTAGTGTTCCTTTTGCTTAATGTTCCTTTTGCTTAATGTTCCTAATGTTCCTTTTTTTAATGTTCCTGGTGTTCTTTTTTTTATGTCTGCAGGCGCATGTACCTCGTCTTATTGCTCTTGCGTCGGCGGGATTGCCAGCAAAATGGAATGCGGAACCGACACAATCTATGACCCCGCCCCGGGAGTATGTAACTGGCCGTCTGCTATTCCGGGATGTGCGGAGCCGATGGTGGTGACGGAGGCCAATAACATCCCGATCAAAAACGAACCGAAAAAGTGCCGAGAAATGGGTGATTGCAGCTGTGATGCGGAGTTCTGTGGCCGCCATGGATTGGGTGATTTCGCGCTGGGGAAGTGCTTGATATTTTTCTGTTCCTGTGCGCCGGGGAAGCAGGCCTTCACGAGAGCCTGCCCGGTACCGTTGGTGTACGATCCCAGGCTGTCGGTCTGTAATTGGAGGCAGGATGTCAGCACGTGTTCCTGATTTTACATTCTTTTTTTTGCTGCGCTTTTTCCTGAATTTTAGTTTTTGCTGCGTTTGTTTTTGCACTCGAGCTTTCTGCAGCGTTCTTTGTTCGGTTTTGTTGTTATTTAATTCTGTGATCTCGCCTGTGTTTACTGGCTTTTTCTGTGCGCCTAATAAAGTATTTGCTACACGAGGGCCACTTCAGAATTAATTTCACCTGGTAATTGATTATGACATTAGAAGATGCATTCCCGTTAAGAAATGAAAACAAATCCAAAATACAAAATATCTTTTATTTTTTTTAAATATTAGAATAATTTTTTGGACTTATTCAGTTCTGTCTTTAAAATTCTTCTCTTAGAGAATTCTTTCTTAAAACTAAATTGTGTTTATTACTTTTTTTGTATCAATAAAGTAAAGTCTCTTCGCCTCAAAATGGCGAATTGAGAACAAATTAATTTTCAATAATCTTTGAATGAAAATGAGCGTTTTACAATCAAAATCAGAGAAACTGGAATATTTCTTTGTTTTCTCAACTTTTCAGTTCTGCCTAAAAAAGTGACTGGAACAAAAACGGTGAAATAAATTTCAAATTTCAAATGACTTTATTAATAAAACTTAAAGCCAATTTGAATTCGGTTTCTGAAATACTTCCCAACTTCGCTTCCCCTGATTGATTGATTGATTGTTGTCCTCACAATGAGCGACGACTGTTGTTGACTGAACATCTGACCACGCCAAGCCAGTTTCCTCTAAAATCTTTGATAGAATACGACAAGCCCTGAGAGAGAAAGTTTCTCTTGTCTCCTCCAGTAGCAGAATTTCATTTCCTATTTGCAAGCTCCGTTAAAATAGCATCAAACTTCCACCATCAAAGAAAAGTCAATGTCTGATTCGAAAAACAGTCGTCGAGTTACATTAATTTTGGGGTGACCGTCTTATATTATTCCGAAATTGTGCTCGAAAAATAAAGGAAAAACATCATTGCCCGAAATTATAAAACAGGACACTTTTTGTCCTAGGGGATCTTTTTCCGGAGGCTGAGGCAAACTGAAGAGAGAGTAATCGGTGAAACAGCCGTTGCGATAAAATTGACGTCGAGCTTCAAAACCACTTTTGTACTGACGCGTCAGCTTTGCGTGCAAAAAAACAGCATTTTCAGTAAAAACTGCCCGGGCAAACGTCTAGTACTTGTACTGGGCATAATATACGGAATAGGGGGGAATTGCCCGGGGGCGACGCTACAGGGGCGTTTGAGCTAACACGTCAGTACATTATCTTGGAAATGTTCAAAAACTAATTCCGGCAAGAAGTTCGTCTTGAAGTTGTTCCTGGAAGAAGTTAGTCCTAAAGTTGTTCCTGCAAGAAGTTCGTCTTGAAGTTGTTCCTGCAAGAAGTTCGTCCTAAAGTTGTGCCTGCAAGAAGTTCGTCCTAAAGTTGTTCCTGCAAGAGCGGTGTGATAGTCAGTTCGTCAATGTTGACGTGGGCGGGAGCAGTGAGGATGTAGACGATGGCGTCGGCGATATCCTGCGCCTCCAGGACCTTGACCTTCTTGTAGATTTCGGCGGCAACCGCCTCCTGGCCTTTCCCCAGAGCTCGACCGAGGAATTCGGTTTCCACTCGACCAGGACTCAAGCTCTACAAACATCAGTGATACAAGACGGTGAAGTTTGAATTCTGCTCATTCAAACCAGGTCACGCAACAGAATTGCCCTGATCATCCCGTCAACAACTTACCGTAACGCGGATATTTTTGGACTGGACACTTTTCCTGAGACCTTCCGTCAATGCCGTGACCATGTGTTTGGTCCCAGAGTAGAACTGACCATAGGGTGCCTTCGGTACAACATGTCCTGCAAGACTGCAAAAGAATAAATTATTTCAAATTATGGATTAGACGAAACAATCAGACACCAGGCTCACAGAACTATACTCACAAACAGACAGACAGACAGACAGACAGACAGACAGCAGACAGGCAGACAGATAGACAGACAGACAGATAGACAGACAAGGAGACAGGCTGACAGACAGACAAACAGACAGACAGACAGACAGACTGACAGACAGACAAGGCACAGGACTCTTATGTCAACTAATCGGGGTACTTCTACGTTTGGCGTTTTTAAGAACATGGTAAAGTACCTGTTTAAGTTGATGATGTGGCCACTTTTGGATCCGCTGGATTCAATCAATTTGACACCCTCTCGTGTGCTCAATGTCAGTCCCAGTATGTTCAACTGAGAAACAAAACAATGTAAAATTGTTTGCAAACCATTTTCATCGACGGTTTCGCCTTACGTCGAGCATCGCTTTCCAGTCTACAAAGTCTCCCTCCAGCAGAGTCGCAGCTGCACTATTCGCACCGGCGTTATTGATCAGCACATCCAGCTTACCGTGCTTATCGGCGACCTCCTTGAATAAGGCCAGCACATCCTGTTCCTTCGTCATGTCACACTTAACCGCAAGGATTGGCTCGACATCTTTCCCCAAAGTCGTATTCAACGCCTGCAAAGAACAAGACGACCAATTGCAAATTATGATCTCAGGCTAGCCAGACAATCAACCAATCAATCGAAGAAGTAGTCAGAGTCTTACCTGGATTTTTTCGATATTTCGAGCGCATGCGACGACTTTAGCTCCAAGTTTGGCCAGAGTTTCCGCAGCTGCCAGACCGATTCCCGCCGAGGCGCCGGTGATGAGGATCACTTTTCCTTTTAAATCCGTCATGGTTTTGCTAGGAGTTACTCTAAGCTACAGTTGTAATCTTCGCTCAAATACCCTTTTATCAAGGGAGAGGTTGTAACTCTTGCAACAGTTCAAGAAATTATCAGTCAAGTACAAAGTACGGAGGAGAGTGAAGTCGTGTGCTGAAGCGTGCAGTTGAAGTCAGTCGCGCCAGCGCCATTGCAGGCGCAGAAATAACGCGATGTCATGTAAACAAACACTTAGAAATTTTCGACGCGCAGAGAGATGAAAACTGCTGGTCATGATCGTGTGTGCAGTGTGTACGAGGAAGGCGCCCATTGCCGCGCACGTGAGAAAATGGTAAAAATGCCAAGCTTCCACACTTTCCGCTTATTGTTTGTCAATATTTTGGATTCAAAAAACCAAAAAGAAGTTTTGTGGCTAGTTTGATTGAGATACGTCACAAGGGCGTGAAGTCTGCAGTCAACATGAAGACCCACGTAAACTGCAGATCAACATCTGATCATTTGTTGCCATTATTTTTCTCCTTGAATATTACTATTTGTTTTATTATTTGTTTGATATTCATGTTTCATGGATCATTCCGCGCAGTTTTATTTATCCCATCTGTTGTTATATGACAGGCTCACTCGTTGCCCTGAATGATGATTTCATTGCAATGCAATTCATTACTGCAAGTGATTGATTGACTGATTGAATAAATTACTTTGCGGTTGCAATTCATTACTGCAAGTGATTGATTGATTGATTGAATAAATTACTTTGCGGTTGCAATTGATTACTGCAAGTGATTGATTGATTGATTGATTGAATAAATTACTTTGCGGTTGCAATGCATTACTGCATATGGTCGATCGATTGATTGATTGAATAAATGACTTTGCGGTTGCAACTGAACCCTGCCAACACTAGTTGTAAGGGATTTTTTCCACCCAGAAAAATGTTTGTTTTTTTTAAAAGTTCTTGGTAAGTTATAATGAGTGCCCGGTGCGACTTATTTTTGAGCAAAAACTACTTATATTTATTTGCACCCTCTCAATTACCTCAAGTTGTTAGTGTTGCGACAAGCCAATCATTCTTCACTGCAATAAAAATAAACAATTGAGGAAGGGTACAAACACAAATCCTTCCAACAAAAGTGCAAAGCAATTGTCAAAACAAATCCAGGCAATGATTAATGAAGATTAGATCGATTCTGGCGCTAGAGGAGTGATGGTCAATTCGTCGATGTTGACGTGGGCAGGAGCACTCAGGCTGTAGACGATGGCGACATCCTGCGCCTCCAGGATCTTTACATTCTTGTACATTTCTGCGGCAACGACCTCAATGGTCTTTCCTCAATGCACAAGTCAGAAAATCGGTTTCCACCCGACCGGGACTGAGGCTCTAAAAACGTTGACCAGACAGAAGAATATCAACAGCTATTTCACATTGGGTCGTGGAGAAATCGAACCATATCAGCATGCATATGGCACCTCTCTCCCTCCAGCGGGGCACGGGTCGACTTACCGTAACGCGAATGCTTTTTGAGTGGACACTTCTTAAGAGTCCTTCCGTCAAGGCTGTGACCATGTTCTTGATCCCGGAAGAGAATTGTCCAAATGGTGCCTTTGGTACCATATGCCCAACGCGACTGATAAGAAACAGTAAAAGAGAAACTTAAACTTAAGTTTTTTGAATATGTTTGATTGATCGACGAAACCTTCACTTGCAATTGCACAGTTCCGCTCTCAAGGGTGTTTTTTACTGTTTGCTCAAGGTGATCTTAAAACCTTCAATTTGTTTCTAATTTGGCACGCACTTCGAACTGCTTAAATGATTAATGTGATTGCTGTTTGCAGTTTTCGGCGATTTATGGTGGTGGCATCACACTGGATGGTTGGAAAGAAATTCGCACACAAACGGATTACATTGGGCTCAGTGTTCACTACTTTTTGGACTGGAGACTGACTGAACGTTCCCTTTTGATGACGAAATACGATGCAGCATCAAAAACTGGAGAGAACGTCAGGGAGTTCGTCGAAAGTCACCTCAAGGATACCTATGGCCTGACGGAGCAGATATGTCGAAACGCGCTTTTTGTTACAGACGGCGGTTCCAATACGGTTAAGGCTCTCAACATTAAAACGTAAAGTCCAATGTTTGAATTACATATGCCAGTTTTTATTAAACGGAATTATAATTTACAACGATATCCTACATTAAACTTTACAAAATGCGAATAAAATATATGTTAAAATAATTATGTAATATTAGTTAATGTTATATATATTAATAATATGTATATTATATATTCTCAATAAAAATTATTTAAATTTATTTATTTATTTACTATGGGTTTAAACGATTCATCTTCCTAATATTATCTTATATTATGAGCAGGAACTCCAAGGAAGAGCCCAAGCTCGCTTCACCTGCATATGCCATAGAATCAATACTTGCCTTGACGACGTCTTCAAGGACAAGTACGCTCGCCACCATTTTGGGAACAAAGCAGCAACTCGATTGGAGCCAGTCCACACAATTATCCGGTCATCGAAGGACCTAGTGGAACATTTCAAGCGGACTACGCTTATCAAACTGCTGGGCAAATCGCTGAAGCAGCAGGTATTTTTAATGCTAATAATTAATGAGAGTTAAAAAGACAGACATGAAAACAAACAGACAAGCGCCAGACAAACAGACAGCAAGCGGATACAATTACAATTACTTCTTTTCTTGTCTGAAAAAGTTTCCACTCGCTGGAATTCGCACGTCGGGATGCTGGAGTCGATTCAAGACCAGTACAGTGAAATCCAAAAGATATTGGAGGACCGAGGCGAGAGCCATACAATGCCTGAACCAGAAGATCTCTTGAATGATCTCGTCACTTTGGTCAAGCCATTCAAGAATACAACGGACGAGCTCAATGCTACCTGCGCACCCACTCTTCATCTAGCTGCTGTTTTCTGCAAGCAGCTGCAGACGAAGTGCAAGGTATGATGTTTCCGCCCATTAAGACAAATAAACTGGCAGACAGATGGACAGACACTCAAAAATCGAACAGTGACTAATCCATGAGACAGACAAACAAACACAGACGCAGACACACGGTCACACAGACACGTACACAGACATAGACACAGACACAAACACAGACACAGACACAGGCACAGACACAGATACAGACACAGACACAGACACAGACACAGACACAGACACAGACACAGACACAGACACAGACATATAGACACACACATAATCGAACCAAAATATTTAATTAAGAATATTTTTGCAGGAGTTTCACAGCGACCATCCAGCAATGCTCACTTTAGCTGAACTCCTTTTGAAAACTTTCAGCAGTAAATGCTCTCTGCAGTCCGAGCACAAGGTTGCCTGCTTTCTGCACCCACCGTTCCGCAAGTTGCGGTTTTTTGAGCCAAATGAAACTGCAAAGATCCTCAGCCTAGTTTGCAGCAAATTGCTTGCCATCTCAGAGCCTTTTAATTCTGCATATCGAGTCCTGGACCTCCAACAAAGCGATCCTCTTTCATGTTTGACATATCGGTATATGAAGACCGGCTGGACTGTTGTCACGGACACCGATGAAGTGACTCGTTATCATCAACTTGAATGCCAGAGCCAGATCGGGGATGCAGCTAAGTTTTGGAAGGAAAACGAAACACAGTTTCCCGGGTTGTTTAAAATGGTGAAGAAATATCTTGTAACTGCTGCTGGTAGTGTTCCGAGTGGACGGCTGTTTAGGAAAGCCGGATTTCTCATTGATGACGAACGCTGGAGTCTGAAGTCTGACAAGGCAAATGACATTATGTTTTTGTACAGCAATCGCGATAAATTTTAGTAAACTTTAAAATTGGCGGTGCGGTTTGCGGTTTGAGGGTGCTAGCCCTCGGGCTGCGGCGGTGCGGTTTTAGGGTTGCCCGCGGTTTAGAAAATAGGTCGCGGTGCGGGCTGCGGTTCAATTTTTTCTAACCGCGCAGGGCTCTATTTTACAATACAAATTGTACCTGTGACGTTGATTATGTGTCCACTTTTAGATTCGTTAGATTCAAATTTCGACTCGCTTTCGTGTGCTCTGTCAGTCCTAGAACATTCAACTGGAAAACAAGACGGTATTACAGTACACGTCCTATAGTACCTAAAGAGTATGGCAATATCATTTTTATCTCCCATTTTTCTCCACATCGAGCAGAGCTTTTCAGTCCGCAAAGTTGCCCCTCCCCCCATCAGAGTCGCCCCGGCGTTCACCCCGGCATTTTTAATAAGCACATCTAGCTTCTCGAACGTCTCGGCGATCTCTTTAAACAACGCCAGAACATCCTTTTCCTTCGTCATGTCACAATTAACAGCAAAAATCGGCTTGACATCTTTCCCTAATGTCGTGTTCAATTCCTGCAAAGAAGAAGCGAACCATTTGTATTATACTTCCGATTCATCCAAGCAAACAATCAATGTAATAAAAGACTGGATTTTACCTGAATTTTTTCGATATTGCGAGCGCAAGCGACAAATTTAGCACCAAGTTTGATCAACGTTTCAGCGGCTGCCAAACCGATTCCCGCCAAGGCGCCGGGAGACTTGGCGAGCGATGACATAAGGCTTATAAAAAACCTAGTGGCTAGTTATGATACCTTCTAAACATTGTACGTAAGCTGCTACAAGATCAGACGCTAGGCACCGGAAAGAAGTGTCCTCAATTCACGGTAAAGATGAGATGTACAAATGTACAACTCATGAAAAGGCCTTCAGAGTGTTTCACTAGTGTGTTCATTTGTGTCTTTTAAATATGAAATTTTGGCCATATCACTGTGGAATAAAAATGGCAATTACGCGGTTTCGGTTTAGCGGTTTCGGTCGTAGGCGGTTTGGATTTCAAACCACGTAATCGTAGTCGGTTAGAATTCCAAACCGCGTCAAGAGGTTTGGGTCAAACTTCAAACCGAACCACACGATTCAAACCGCTACGGTAATGTTTTAGGCGGTTTGGGTTACGCGACAGAAAGTATGTATACTGGTTTAAAATATGAGCAACACAATTCAACAGAATTCTTCAGATTATACTCAGGACCGGCGGTAAGAAAATACGGTAATGAGAAAAAATAAAGAAGGTATGCAATACTGACACCAAAAACTTGTACTTGTACTTGTATTGTAGCAATTAGAGTTTTCGCAAACGCTATATCGCACGGTATAGCGATAAAGTTTAGAAAACTGAAACTGGGTCCGAGAGTTTTCCATACTGTACCGCTATATCGTGCGTGCGATTACAGTACGAATTTTCATATTGTACGTATACACATACCGCAAGGATTTTTGACGTTTCGCAGACTGTATGAAATTAAGCGGCACAGGTACAGGAGATCAAATATAGTATAGTGTACTGTAGTATACAAGTA
>LRSR01010247.1:0-25210 GCA_001579985.1 Hypsibius dujardini | reverse complement strand
TGAGCATTGTTTGATTGTATGAAAATCACCCCTGCTCCGCCCCTTTTGCCCATCCCCCGGACCCTCCATTACACTCAATCTTGTCGTTGACTGTATGCTGGGTGTTTATCCTAATACCGTACAATTCATACTGAAGGGAAACCCAAACTTTTCCTTCTGGCTATTTTTTGTTCTTATATGTCTGGGTTAAGTAGACGACGTTCCGGAAATGCAACATCGAGTTAGCACATTCAGCAGAAGAACTGAAAACAGAAATCATTCATTGAACGGATGTGGTACGAGTCAACGACAAGATTGAGTACACTGAAGGGTCCGGGGAATGGGCGAAAGGGGCGGGGCAGGGAGTGGTTTTCAAACAATCGAACAATCAGCCACCTGACCACCCCCTGCTCCGCCCCCTTTGCCCATACCCCGGACCCTCGAGTGTACTCAATCTTGTCGTTGACCGTAACAACAAGGCTGACAAGTGAGATCACCGACTCTCACTTGGAGAGAAACGCGAAAGAGAGTCACTAAATCTTTGGTAAAGTAGCAAATGGCTTATAGAAAAGCATCTTCGCCAACATGATTAGTATTCGTATCGGAATCTCACTGAATCAGATCGGTGACGGGACGTTATTTCTGTGATGCTTATGTTTGTTGGGTGACTTCCGATGGCTGCTGATGGGAAAAAAATTAAATCAACGGATATTTAAAATCTCCTCATACTTTTTAGTCCTGGGCAGGCAGGCAGACACACAGTCAGGCAGACACACAGACAGGCAGACAGGCAGACACACAGACAGGCAGATACACAGACAGGCAGACACACACACACACACACACACACACACACACACACACACACACACACACACACACACACACACACACACACACACACAGACATACAGACATACAGACATACAGATACACACGGATGTGAATGACGGACCAGTTGCCTTAGTTCTCGATTGGCCGCCAAATCTTCTGCTGATGCTCCCGCCGAGCCATGGTGCCTTGCTTTTTGCCGGGTTGTCGAATTGCGCGGAAAGCGATACAGATTTGCAGATGATGGCGCGTGTGGGTTGGGAGACGAGACACATGCAGCGTTTGTATGGAGCAATAGCAAGAGTTTAATTTTACCCGTTTCACACGTACGATGCTTGATCGCTGCTGTAATATAATTAACTGTTGGTCCCTGGGATAATTGCCGCCGCGGTAACAAACACATTTGCCCCGAAAGAATCCACGTTTCTGACGCGATAATTTTCAACGCTGGGACTGGCTGTTTTGGACGTTTCAGCGTGCCTCTTCGCGCGCAATGCACAGGGACAAACTCGCACAGCTGACTTCGCACTTTGCCCGTGGGGAAATCAGCTGTGCGTTTCAATCATTCAACATCAGGGTACGACTGCACGCACGTGGCAAAAACCTTTCGCTGACCGAATTAAAGCAACTCAACTCGGAGCTATGTACAACAGCCATGCGACAAACGAGTGTAATGGCTCAACTCGGTTAGCGCATGATTTTCGTCACGTGTGTATTATTACTGTATACGAGTAGTGTGTATTAACAGTCCCGTATTTGAAGCGAACGGAAGCACAAGTTATGTCACACCAGTTGACTTTTCTTCTCCCCAAAGGTCCCCCAATCGCAATTTAACCCCAGCTATTAAATCGCGGCACGGATTTTGATTTCCCCCGTAACCATCGGGATCCATTTGACGGGGACAAGGAAGGCCAAGGAAGATGGCGTTGGCGGTGGACACGACGGTGGATGCAGCGGCGGCTGATTTTCTCGCTCTCTCCAAGGAATTTGCCAAATTTGAGGTCGGTGGTGTTTCCCGTTCAATTTTCGTCATGCCCAGTGGGTGGGATGGCGAACTTGTTCGGACGTGTTGGATGCTTGATTGTAGGAGCAAAACAAAGCCTACGTCAGTCAGCTGGATGCAGTGTACACCAGCCAGTCGAAGAATCTCAAGGATCTCTCCCATCATAAATATCGATTGGCGCAGATCTCAGAGTCTCTGAAGAAGTAGGTGGTTTGGCCTTTTTTGCTGCTGAATTGATGTTGGAATTTCAGTTTCAAAAGTGTAGAGGCGCAGAATTGAAGTGAAAATTGACTAGCTTCGATTCGACAATGTCAACTTACTTTTATCATTTCTTTCATCGCTTGATTGATGGATTGCGTTTTAACTGCCTACGTATTTTTCCCATCGACTGATCGGTTGATTGATGGATTGCGTTTTAACTGCCTACGTATTTTTCCCATCGACTGTTCGGTTGATTGATCGGTTAATTGACGGATTGCGTTTTGACTGCGTACATTTTTTTCCCATCGACTGATCGATTGATTAATTGATTTATTTGTCAGTACGAGTGTGTGGAAGCTGATTTTTCTAGCATTGTTTTACTCTTCTTTATGTGAACCCAGGTGATTTACCTTGATAGGTTAAAGGATCTTTCGCCAGACGAAAAGGTGATATTGGAGAATTTAAAAATAGAATTGGCCCAACGTAAGGCGCAGCTTAACGACATCGCGGGAACACTTCCGGCGAAAAATAAGTAAGCTCAGCTCTTTGTCTTGCGCAAGTTGAAAGGGGTCGTTTTACTTCTGACTGTTTTCGGCAGTATTTATCTTCGAATCGTGCTGGGCAATGTGAATGTTTCTTTGCTAAGCAAAGCAGAGAGGTAAGAAACGACGATGCCGCCAAGTCTGTACTTGCGCCCATGGAATGAAGCTTGAGTACTTGCCTCTTATTGAAGCTCGAGTACTCGCATTGTAATAAAGCTCGAGTACTCGCCTCTTATTGAAGCTCGAGTACTCGCCTCGTTTGAAGCTCGATTACTCGCCTCGTATTGAAGCTCGTGTACTCGCCTCTTATTGAAGCTCGAGTACTCCCCTCGTACTGAAGCGCGAGTACTCGCCTCGTACTGAAGCGCGAGTACTCGCCTCGTATTGAAGCTCAGCTTTCTTTATGTACAAATATTGTTAATATTTTAGATTTAAGTATAAAGATGAATACGAGCGATTCAAATTGGTCGTCACGGTCATCTCGACGATCTGGTCGTTCTGCAATCTGTTCCTCTTTGAGCACCGGTGAGGCATATGCTTGGACGTTGGCTGCTACTACGGGATAGCGTTGAGGGACCTGGAAAAGAAACATATTTGCATTTGGTCTGCTTTCTAGAGTGATGGATGCTGCATTTCATTTCCTGTTGGTCTGGTATTACTGCACATTAACCATTCGGGAGGGGATTCTTCGGATGAATGGCTCCAAGTATGTGATGAAATAAACTTTCTGGGCGGAATCACACACACTTAAGACACTATTTTCCGGGGCTGTCCATATAACAATCCGGCTTTTAGAATTCAACCCTGGTGGGTAGCACATCACTATATTTCAACGTTTCAAGCTGGCGTCTTGGTCACCTGGTAAGGACACAAAAGAGCTGTTGTTGTTGTGAAGATTGGTCAACAAGTATGAGGTGTTTTTCATTAGGCCGGACACCGTGATTTACCACGCCTTTAGAAATCAGTTCTTCTACTTCAGCCTTTATCTGGGTATGCATATCGCAACAGTCATGGACAATGTTCCAGGTCGCTTTGAGGTTGCGTCGTTGAATTCCGTGAAATGTTCCAGGTCTGGTGCAAATGCTCCAGTATCGTTATCAGCATGGCCAACTATACAAACTCAAAGCGCTCGGAGAGCGCAGCAGCATGGAGTTGACCGTTGGTAGGGCGCGCACGAGTTGATTTCATGACGAGATAATCTGACACACCGAATGTGTGTCTCAGGGAAGATATGTCTGAGACGAAATCTTTTTCCCCCTTTCAGAGGGCTTCCACTCGTGGATGTGGCGCGGTCTTGGCTTTCTCTTGCCGTTTTTGTTTGGCGGATACGTACGCGCTCCCCAATCCCTCGATTAGCCTACTCGCACAAGTTAACAAGAGGTTTTTTCTCACTTGCAGTTCTTACAGCTCTATAATGCCTACACTTTGTGGAATCTGTCCAAGGATCCGCGTTGCCACGAATGGCAAGTCGGCATCTGCGCCATCGTCTTCTTCGTTCTCTTCCTGGGCAACACGGTGACTACCCTGATTGTGGTGAAAAGGAAATTCCAACAAGGTCTGCGCACGGAAGCAGAAAAGGTGACCAAGTACAAGTCGACATGAACAAGTCGACATGAACAAGTCGACATGAACGAGTCAACATGAACAAGTCGACATGAACAAGTCAACATGAACGAGTCGACATGAACGAGTCGACATGAAAGTCGTTACAAGGCATTATAGCTAACTTACTGAACATTTCTCATCCGGGCTACTAATAAACGGTGCATATATTGTAGTTCAAAACGTTTCTTGTTGTTTATCGTGGTATGCGAAACGAAGACTGCAGTATTCAAAAAGAGCACAAAAAATATATCCGAGGACTTCATAAAAGCGATTGTCGCACTTTCTCGTTAGCTGAGCCGAATGACCAGCAAAACAGAAATAATCACAGGTAATTTCTCGCGTCTTCGTACAATTGCACGAACAGGAGGGACACCGCACAGATTTCACTTCGGTGAACCGTTGAGAAGATGAACAACTTCTTTGACCCTGAGCAGAAAAAAATAGACAGGTTAACAGGTAAAAATTCGCAATATCGGCTATAGAAAAGCTTTCCCTAAAATATTACAACAAACCTGGCAAATAGCTGTGCGTCTGCAGTGCCGAGGAGACGCGTCAGTGAGGTCATGAAGCTCAGGTCAATGAGTTTTCGAATTCGGTCCGCACCAGCTATGAACATGAAAACCAAAGTTGGACGCCATGTTATATGCTAAAACGGAGAGAGAGACAAGGAAGCGTACTCAGATAACAGACTTCTTCCTTGCCGTTGTCCTCTTCCGGAAGAGCTAAATTGCGAACACATGTCACCGCCGGGACGGCGACTTGGACGTCTGGATGGAGGACACCTCGCTTGATCAGATCCATCGATTCCTTGTTGGCCAGCAAGAGGAGACGGCCACGAGCGCTCACAGCAACATTTGCCAAGGCACAAAAGCACTGCTCAATTACGGCCACGTCGGCACTGTCCGCCAAAAGAGTTAACAACAGGGTAAGGAGCTCCTGGGAGTAAATATTTTCCATCACATCTTCCGGTGCCTTTTTCACCTATAATTCATGATTGAAATACGTCTGACTCACAGCCCGCAAACACACGCACACAGTTCGCAGAGAGAGATTGTCATCTTACCGCACTCGTCTCTGGGAAGGCATGTCCGCGCATTCGGCGGAGAATTCTGGCAGTCACGTCCGCATTCGCAGGCAACGGTAAAGTGGCCGCGTCTCGCACTGGCGTCCGGTGGAGAAGATTTCGCACGAGTCCGACTGTGCAGATGATCACACGCGAATTCCGGTGCTTGAGCAACGCACCGACACTCGATGGCGGGAGAGCCTCTTCAATCTTCTGCTTCGTCTCCGGATTCGCCATGTACGACAAATTCTACAAAAAATCCCTCGAAGTATACAGGAGACATAAGTTCAGTAATTTACAACCGGGAAACTTACCATCAACGTCCACACAATATTAATCACCACTTCCTCCTGCGAGCTCATGAGGAGGGTCACCAGGGTCGTCCACAGGCTTATCTGAACCAAGTCCTAGGGAAAAACAACGACCCATTCAGTTTAAGATCCTCTTTCTATTGTTCTCGTTAACTGGTAGTTATTAATTCTCACCGTGTGGCAGGAAGACAGCTCAATACTGAGATTGGACAGAATGGCGGACGAAATCACTGCCAATTTCGGATCACCAAACTCACTTAGACTGAGCAGGGTGAAGGCAGTCTTCCAGACGTTGTGTTCCTTGAATACCGTTCGCAGATGCTGAATCGATCGAGAGAGGCTATGAAGTAGACGAAGGGCTGCGTACGCCAGTCTGGAATCTACGGCGGTGCTGCAAGTGACGGCAGCCTCAACAACGCCGCTGA
Organism: Hypsibius dujardini; assembly: GCA_001579985.1. Lineage (NCBI taxonomy): Eukaryota > Metazoa > Tardigrada > Eutardigrada > Parachela > Hypsibiidae > Hypsibius > Hypsibius dujardini. Next base: position 19,250 of record LRSR01010247.1, on the reverse strand, counting down.
TTAATCCCACCTATAAAAAAGGAAAACTATTAGAGGAAAAACGAAGTACATCTAAAAAGTTAGCTCGTTAAACTGAGGAACTAGCAGAAAAAAAGGCACACAGCGATGGACGCATTGGACAGGCAGTGATACACACATGGGCACAATTTTGGGTGGCAGAGTTAGTGATACACACATGGCCACAATTTTCGGTGGCAGAGTTAGAGCCATTAGGGTGGTCTGCGTCTGAGCCACTCTTGGCTAGAACTTTCCACTGCTTTCTCCTGAATTTTTTATTTAACACCCGGTCCAGCGGAGACATTAGATTGAGCAAGTTGCTCTAAATTCCGCCAAAATAAACAAATTCAATCAACCAATCGAGTAAAGGCTGCATGGTCAGCTGTGGTCAAGAGTACGAATGCGCGCGGTGACTTAATTCGCCTCGAAGTCGGACCACCATTTTTGGCTTAAAGTCTGCCACTCAAAATTGTGGCCATGTTTGTAGGGTACGTACCCGTTTCCGAATAGCTTCGTTGGTGGACGCCAAAGCGGAAAACAATAGGAAAGCCGACCTTTTCAACTCCTGTCCGCACTGAACGACCGCAGACGCCTAAGCAAGAGGATTTATGCAAAATAGGGAAAGAACGGAGCGATTGTTTCATATATAAGAGGTTTCATGTAATAATCGTGTGCCTTACAGGTGCAATCAACGCCGGTTCCTCCTTTCGACGTTTGTGAGGCGACTGAGGCTTGAAAATGTGCCAGTAAGGCTTCTCTTCCTCTTCATTCTTAACGGGAGGTGACGGTAAACGCACCCGGCAAGGCGGTAGAGACATCACAACCTGACACAATTTCACTGATATAACCCGATAAAGTACACTCCAGCACCAGGAATGACTAACCGAACACTGCCCCTTGGGTCCTTTCCGTAGCAGTTGGATACTCTCTAGCGATGGCAGCCGCAAATAGGCCGACAAGCTCACTAATAACTGGTCGCAATAGCTGGCGATCTCCTGGAGATCCTCCCGATCATCAATCAGGACGGTCAAAATCTCGGCGGCTCCGACCCGGACATCGATTCCTTGCTCCTTCCGACATAGTCGCGCCAGCATGGGAAGAATCTTCAAGTACAAAGGAAGAAATACTGTTAAACCAGCAGAATCCAGCAGAATCCAACAGAATCCAACAAAATCCAGCAGAATCCAGCAGAATCCAGCAGAATCCAACAGAATCCAGCAGAACAGGGAAAAGACAGTCGGGGCAAGTGAATCACGACAACAAGCAAGATAGCTGAACGCTCATACCGTGTGGGACAGGAACCGATCGTCGAAAAGATGAAAACCTCGTTTGTGCAGCGCAACCAGGATGTTCAGTGCGAGTATCCGAACGGCGGCATCTTCCGCAGGATCCAAAAGATCCAGCAGGCGCTTGGCCATCAAGTCCTTGCAGGATGCGCACGATGCGATCAACAGCGCTAGAACTTTCTCGCTCCCGCAACAAGACGCCAAGAAATTCAGAGAGGTTCGCTTTGCCTGTAACGAACCGTTGGTTGGTTTACATTTTCCATTACTGATTTTCGAGAATGACTTCTCTTACAACTGGGCGGGGATTATCCAATGCAGCGAGGACAGCCGGCAGGATCAGTGACGGCAGCGAGGACTCCGACAGCGCTTCCAACTGATCCGTTAAGAAGAATAAAATTTCGCAGGCCACTTCGCAGGCCATCGGCGAGGCGTCCATCAGATCGATCAACCGAAGCAGACGATCCGGGCGCTCCTTGAACAGATCGGTCACTTGGGCCAGCCGATGTGGAGTGCGGATGAAGAGCCGAAGACACCCCAGAGCGGCATCCGTGACGCTGACCTCTTCCACGCTCAAAAGGTCCAGCAGAATGGCCGGCAACCGCACAAAGAGTAGATGGCTGGTGCCGTAGGAGAAGTTGGCGCCGAGACCGGAGTAGGTGTGCAAGATCTCAACCACTGCAGCACTGCTGATGTTGGGAGATGACAAACGCTCTGCCAGTCTGCAACACGTTCAAACATTTCCGGCTCCGGCTATTCAGTGTGTTTATACAGTATAAATTTAATCGCCATAATCCGAGGTTTGCAGTTGTAGAAAAGATACAGTCAATTAGGAGAAAAATACAAGTCTCAGAGTAATAATCCAGTTGATTTATTCAATCAATCAACTGCACCCTAAACTCAATCAATCAACTGCACCCTAAAATCAATCAATCAACTGCACCCTAAACTCAATCAATCAACCGATCGACCGAGTAAGCAACGGGACTATCATTGGCAACCTACATCTCCGGGATCCGTAATTCAAACGCGCGCATCTTCTGTTGTGGGCTACAAGTCAAGCAAAGCCTGAGAATCCTGTGTGGGAAAAAAACACGAATTTTTTTTTGGCAAAACACAAACGAAGAGTATCTTAATCTCACCGGATGCCTTCCATAAAAAGATCTTCCCGATCCGACTGCAGTCGTGCCATCAAAGGGCCGCAGAGTGACTCGTCACTCAACTAGGTGCATGAGAAATTGGCGAACGTCGTTTTAATGTTAGCATATTTCAAAGAAGTATTTTTTTTGCGGAGTTTTTTCACTCACGTTGATGTAATATCCAGCAGTTAATTTGAGTTCCTCCGCCATGGCGTCCATCGTATCTCCTTCCCACGTGTATTTCCCGCCCCGAATCAAAGCCCGATGTGAAAATAAAGAGTTGGAATTAATTTGCACCCGAGGGCGGAGAGTGGGAGAAAGTTGATAAAATTAAAGCAAGAAAAGATCATCCGCGTTCCCACCTGCGACCGACACTGAAGCATGAAATTGAAAAACCACAACAAGGCATTGTGTGCAGCTGTGCAGCATGCAACGCCCGTGCTGCGCACATGCTGTGGACACCGCGCACACTGGCGGTGCGGTGCCACACTGGCGCACACCGGCGCACACTGGTGGTGCGGTGCGCCACGTCATTCTTGAAGTCCACTTTGGGGATTTTTTCAAGGATTCCAGAAATACCTGGCACTCTAATTCACATCCTCAGCGAAGTACGTTTTCACACCGTTCTTGTGAATTTTTCCTGCATTTTTTTACGGAATTTTACTGGACCGCAGACCTTTGGTGTCTCGATATTTTGCCAAGGTAAAATTGATGGTATTTTCTTTCCGCGGCAAGTTATCTTGAATCAGTCCGTCGATTGATTGATTTAGCGAAAGTTGTCTCTAGTTTTGTCATCGTTTCTGAACGAAATAATTCATCTAACCATCTTGCACGAGTTTTTTTCGGCCTTCCACTCTTGTTTCACTGAATTCGCAGATTTCACGGGTAAATTTGATAAAGTGATTTGATTTTCCGTCATTTTGCAGTCAGTGTATTGAGTTAGGTCGATCGCTTGATTGGCTCGATTGGATTGATCGATTGATTGATTGATTGATTTACTGTTCAGTTTTGGTTGATTCGCTCAGGCTAGGCGAGCGAACAAGTATGGCTCGGCTGGAAAATGGAGGCATCGGGGACGGTACACAGGAAACAGGCAAAAGCGACGTGGTGAGGGGAGCGCTCAAAAGCCACGCTTCCGATGCCGCATTTCACACGAAGAGCGCTGCTGGTGAATCTGCCGCTGCGGTGCCGAAAGCCAAGACGGAACGAAATCATCCCGTTGGAAGTACACCGAAGCTGTTGTTCTGTGCAGTGGGAACCTTCATTTCCTTTATGGTTTTCGGAATTTTTCAAGAGCGAATGTGAGTTTCCTGGAACTGATCGATTTTTACCTGGTGTCCGATTTAGCAGACCCTTTGCCGTATCGGGCCGACTTTTTTGCCGCTCCTCCCTTCCTCCCTTAGTTCCTCATACAGGAGGCCAGGAAAAATCAGTCAGGAGACAAATTTATTATTTTCATTGTGTGTATCTTTTTGCAGAACGCGTGGCATTTATGGAAAATCAGATCGCTTTACCTACACGGCCAGCATGGTCTTCATCCAGTGCGTCATTAATGCAATTTTCGCTAAGCTAGGTTCGTCTGCTCCCTCTTTCATCTCACGCAGAGCACTGACGTGGTTGGCCTTTTCCTTGTTAATGTCAGCTGGCCTTTTCGTTAATGTCGGCTAGCTTTTCGCGGTTAATGCCGACTGGCCTTTTCGTGGTTAATGTCAGCTGGTATTTTCTCTCTATTTTGTGCAGTGATTCACTTCACCCGCGAACCACTTGACACTACCCCGCGATCGATGTACGGCCTCTGTTCCCTCTCCTACCTGGGCGCCATGATGTCGTCAAATCAGGCCCTTCAGTATGTCAGTTATCCAACGCAAGTGCTGGGCAAGTCTTGCAAGCCCATACCGGTGAGCAAGAATTACCACGGTGACGTTTGTGCCTGTTAATGTTCTAATTAAAACACCTTTATTTTGCCTGAGTGTCTGTGTTTCTGAGTGTCTGTGTGTCTGAGCGCCTGCGTGTCTGTGTGCCTGAGTGTCTGAGTGTTTGTGTGCCTGAGTGTCTGTGTGTCTGAGCGCCTGTGTGTCTGCGTGCCTGAGTGTCTGTGTGCCTGAGTGTCTGTGTGCCTGAGTGTCTCTGTGTCTGAGTGTCTCTGTACCTGAATGTCTGAGCGCCTGAGCGCTGAGTGTCTGTCTCTGTTTGACAGGTCTGTCTGATTACGAGTACCAAGGCTCGCTGGTGGAGATTTCATTATGCTAATTTCCTGTGTTGTGGTGTTGTAGGTGATGATCTTCGGAGTACTGTTTGCGCATCGGCGCTACTCTGTCCGGAAGTATTTGTTTACCCTGATGATCGTTTTGGGCGTGGCCGTGTTTTTCTACGAAAACGGTAAAGCCCACACCAAGGATGAGAAGAAGGAGATCGGATTTGGAGAAGGCTTGTTGGTGAGTTACGTCCCCCTTTTTGTGCAAACCTTTTAGTAACTAGATTTTGTGCTTGCTAGCTCATCTCGCTCGCCATGGATGGGGTGACCGGGACCATCCAGGAACGTATGCGCCATTCCCACCGAACACGACCCAACGCCATGATGATGTGGATGAATATCTTCTCCTCGTTGGTTCTGCTAGCTGGTAAAAACTTGCGAAAATCCTGTTTTTTTTTCGTGAATAGTGGAATGTGATAACTTTCTTCTTTGGAATGCAGTGATCTCTGTGACCGGTGAGATCTTTGAAGTGATGGCATTTATTCGCACCTACCCTTACGTCATCGAACATCTGCTCACGTTTGCGTTGTGCAGCGCTGTCGGACAGGTAGGACCTCGAATGCGCTATGAGTATCCTTGTTCTCTGAACACATACAATCAACGACAAGATTGAGTACACTGAAGGGTCCGGGTATGAGCAAAAGGGCGAGGGAGGGGGTGGTCAGGTGGTTGAGTACACTGGAGGGTCCGGGTATGGGCAAAAGGGGCGGAGCAAGGGGTGGTCAGGTGGTTGAGTACACTGGAGGGTTCGGGTATGGGCAAAAGGGGCGGAGTAAGGGGTGGTCAGGTGGTCGAGTACACTGGAGGGTTCGGGTATGGGCAAAAGGGGCGGAGCAGGGGGTGGACAGTTGGTTGATTGTTCGATTGTTTGAAAATCACCCCCTGCCCCGCCCTTTTGCCCATTTCCCGGACCCTCCAGTGTACTCAATCTTGTCGTTGAATGTAAGTCTGCGTGTCTAAATGTAAGGCATTTCCTTGCAGTATTTCATTTTCTTGACTGTGGCGGATTTCGGGCCTCTCCCCTGCTCCATCATCACCACCACGCGGAAGTTCTTCCAGATCCTGGTTTCAGTGTTCTTTTTCAGCAATCCCATGTCGTCGATTGGGTGGTTCGCCACCGTTCTAGTCTTTTTGGGTTTAACTCTGGACACGGTCTTCAAGTAGCCGAGTTTCCCTCCTTTTCATCTCAAGCGCTTTTCTCTTTCTCACTCTTAATACATCAATGCAGCGCGTGAAATTCCACGCATCTTTTGCCTGCCATTCCGTTTTTAGCAACACGTTTTTTATACTCCTCCTTACTCGTACCGGTTTTCAGACACGCCCACTGACCGCGATGTCTCCAATCTCTCTTTCCAAGCTTGTTCCTGGCATGCAACCGTTTTTCCCCCCCCCCCCATCTACATCCAAATTTTATATTTGCAGCAAAATAAATCAGATTTTACTGTAATTATTTCTTATTCGCATTCGCCTGCTTCGGCTTTGGTAATAATTAGTTCCGATTCCAGAACCTTTTGAGATGCCAGTTTGGGAAATCAGTCGAAGACGAAGAAATTCCCTTTGGGCAATTTCCATTATTTTTTTAATACCTCTCAGAATATGTTTTACTTTTTGGGTCCGAAAAATCGCAAATGACTGATTCTTGAATCTTACGTCTCATTTATTTATAATATGATTGAAGAACATGTCATGTGCCAGAGGAAGGTTAGATGAACCACAAAAAGACGGAGTTTACGGTCGACGCATACAGTAAAAATCTTTACGAAAACAAGCGAGGAGCATTATTAAAAATAAACCTTTTTTTTAAGATCTCTCATTTCTTCAGTTCAGGTGGTGGAGGATTACCCAGGACATTCAACACCGACTTCCAATCCATCTGCACATGACTCACGTTTACCCCGTCCGGAAAGTGATCCGACCGCGGCTTGAACATCGCCGCTGCGGCTGCCGCCAACTCATCCGAGTCTAACATTTGCCAGCCGCGGTCCACCAAATCACTCCCGTAACTCTTCTCCACCGCTGCGACGATGGCTCGCTGAAGCTCCTCATACACCATCTCGTCCCCATCGGCGCAGCACCGCCGCAGTTCCTCGTATCTGAATAAAATAAAACAAAATAAAATACACTGAAATGGAATAAAAATAAAATAATAAAATAAAATAAAATAAAATAAAATAAAATAAAATAAAATAAAATAAAATAAAATAAAATAAAATAAAATAAAATACACTGAAATGAAATGAAATCGAATAAAAATATGACAAAATAATTTTGTATTTAGTGAAGAAAAGTTAAATTAAAGTAAACTAAAGTAAAAATGAAACTCGATGGACGTACAGAGAGGGCTTATCTACCCCGAGCAGCAAGAGTGATCCGTCCGGTGGCGGTGGATTCGTCCGCACAAACTGTCCGACCGAGAGGGTAAATCGGTTCTCATAATAGACAATCGCCTGTTTGATCGGTTCCTCGTTTTCAATCTGCGCGTGGATGTACTCAATCAGCATCGCCGCACTGCCGATTTCGCTGCGGTAGTTCTCATCGATCGACTGGACAATCTTCGTATCGAGCGATTTGGCCACCTTTCTGATGTCGTTGATCAGCATAACCGCGTAATTGCAGATGGTCTCCAACCGGAGGAAGAGATGAGTGGTCTCGTCGTTGATGGCCCGTTCGTGGGAGGACAGCACAGCCGGTGGGATGGCCTCGCTGAGCATCTGGTTGGCGTTGGTCTTCCCGGGAGGGAGCGCAGGCTTGGAGGGCGCAGGCTTCTTGGCCAGACTCGGATCAACCGGGAAACTGGTGTTGTATTTGACTTTGCGGGCCTCTTGCTCGGTTTCTTGGATCCGGAGGACGGCTTCCTTGGCCTTCTCCATGACGTCCTTAAGCATCAGCTCTTCGATGTCCTCACGAGAAGTGGCTGCTCCTCCTGCAGTATAATTAAAACAAAACGTAAAGTCACGCGTAATCGAGGCATGTCTGTGAGGGTCGGTCGGCCAGGACCGTTCCGGTCCGAGAAGCTGACTGTGAATCGGTCATTGGCCGGTCGGTCTGGGTAGTGGACGTTCCAGTCTAAAGTGGTGGACCTTCGGTCAGGGTAATGGATCGGTCGGTCCGGCTGAAGGAAGGCCGTATGCTCGGATGGAGGAAGGCCGTATGTGTGTTTAAGAGCCAGGTGGTAAACTTTCCGTCAAATTCGCAGATTCGTGCAGTTGGGAGGGAACAATGGGTGAACGGTCAACAGCCGTATTGATCATCCATCCACTCCTCGGTTAAATCGTCGCCAATCGTGACCGACGTATCCAGCAGCATTTAGACACGCCTAACAGTCCTACACCCTCACAAATTGCCTGAAAAGGCTTACGTGAGAACTACGAGAAAAAAATATCAAAAAATCAAAAAGGGAAATTTACGAAAATCTTTAGTGGAAAACACAGAAAAACTAAAATTTCAGGATATATTAAATAAATATGTTTATAATAATAATATTATTATTATTATGTTAATAAATATGTTTATACGCTTATATGTTTATATGTATTTAACTTGTTTAGTAAGTTAGTTCTGGTCACTACCGTGAAAAGGAGTTAGGACACGCTATTTGTAGCTGCTTAATTAAGAACCGTAAAAGAGCCATCAGAATTTCAGTATAATTTCAGTACTAACAGACACATTGCGGCGAACAACGCCAAACGCGCGAAAACGAATTAATCAGTTAAGGTTATTTTTATTTTGGATGTTAAGTATTAACCTTTTCGCGAAGGAAAATGAGGCTTATGCCCGTTTTTTTTTCGTTTTTTTTTCGTAATTCTTTCGTACATTTCATGTAGGCATTTGAAACACCTGCTCGTGCGAAAATGCCTCAATCAAGTTGTATCGGATCATATATCGGATATCCGTTTTTTGTATCGGATCATGCATCGGATATCCGTTTTTTGTATCGGATCATATATCGGATACAAGTCAATTTTCGCACGAGCTGACAATCGTATGAGCCACATGGACTGATCATCTACCACGGGACCCATTGTTCACTACCCTGACTGGGCGTCCAGTAACCGGACTGATTGTCACCCAGATATTGTAGCTCTGACCAGTATGTCGGACCATCCAGTACTACACGGACCGCCCACACTCTGACAGAAATTTAAAGTCCGCCATCATCATGCTGGACTGGCCGTTAACCTTGAGGACTGCATGCGCAACACATTAACTGACCGTCGACCATCCTACCGCCCTAACCGACGGTTCACCCTGAACTGACCGTCTACCATCCTACCGCCCTAACCGACGGTTCACCCTGAATCTGACCGTCTACCATCCTAACCGACGGTTCACCCTGAACTGACCGCCTATCGTTCTAACCGACCGTCCTACCACCCTAACCGATGGTTCACGCTGAACTGACTGTCTACCATCCTACCGCCTTAACCGACGGTCCACCCTGAATTGACCGCCCATCGAGGCTCATCTTGGTAGTTCGTAAGAAGGTACCTGCTTGAATTTTGCTGTGTTTTCGAGTAACTGTTGTGAGCTCCACATTGATTTGCGATCGCCGATCCGACTTGTTGGTGGTGGTTCCCGTTCGCTTGACTCCGTTGCTGGCCTGGTCGAGCTGGGCGACCGCTTCAGCGGCGAAATTCTTCCGCGATATGAAATCCGGTACCACCGGATCGAGTGTGAGGCTTCGCAGAACCACAGGTGCTGGAACCGTCGAGGCCTTCTCTTTTTCTACTTCGAGTGGCCGTAACTTTTTTGCTTCAGATCCAGGCGGTGTGATACTTGGAATAACCCATTTTTTAGCGGTGTGATCCACTACTGCAGTCAGTTCGATGTAGGGGATGGAAATGAAATTGGATAACTGACAACCGATAAGATGGTATTCGGTGGTGGATACGAAATCACGCAAAAGATTCAGCGAGTCGACATAGATATCCAGTTCCAACTAAAAAAGATATATTTTATTATTTATAAATCCAAAAGTTACTTCATATTTTACATTGTATTTCCTCTTCCAATCCCTCATCTGTAATTTTTGGTTTATGACAAAATCTTCTTGTACGAATCGATTTTCGTACTGTTAATGTTCGTCTCTCTCTCTCTCTCTCTGTTTGTCTGCCTGCCTGTCTGTCTGTCTGTCTGTCTGCTCTGTCTGTCTGTCTGTCTGTCTGTCTGCCTGTCTGTCTGCATGCCATACCCCATTTTTCGCCAACTGCAGGAGAATAAAATACCTGAATTAGGCCAACAAAACTATTGAACATGACAGATAACAAATCTTCCAGCCATCCGCTTCGCATAATTTCATCATGAAGCGCCGTATCTTTTTGTCTACACACATTAATGTCTTCCGTGAGCGTCTTATGGAAATCCACCGTCTCCGCGTGTAACAGCTCCTTGAATTGCACTTGAGTTCGCTTGACTTGCTCTATCGCGTTGAACCGCAGCTGCCATTTGTACAAAGGCTCGGAGAAATGTAAGGCATGTGAAATGGCCAAGTGGAAATACGACTTCCGGCAGCTATCCACTTGCTGGATGATCGTCTCTTGCAGGTGACGAACGGAATGAAAAATCTGGCGCGTAAAAGTGGCATGATATTGCTCCATGCCACGCCATCGGTCCGCCAGCCATTCGCAGACCTCATCGAAGCTGTAGTCCGTGAGAGTAACTCCCGTGCGGGAAGGCGTCATTCCCATCTTGTGGAGAGCTTTTTCTGAGTGCTTTCTGGATGCTGGTACCGGTAAATCTGGTCCGTCAAATTTGACCTGTAGCACGCGAAATATGTTAGGAGAAATAGGAATTTAACGATGTTAAACACGGACTACCGTGGACGGTAATGGGAGACCAACGGCAGCAGTTCCTATTGCATCTCCGGCGGATGGTGAGTGAACGCGAGGAGCTGGCGGCGGCGGGTCTGGCTGTCCAGGGATAATCGGTAGTAGCTGATCGGGCGTAGTCAGTGCCGGAACAATCTTTTTCGGTTCGGCCACAGTGATTCGATAATTGCTGTCTCCTAAATCAACTGTCCTGTCTAGAAGCAAAATAGTTGGTTCTTGCTCAGTGGGAAACCGCTGATCCAGCAGGCGAAAGAGCTTTTCTTCAGCAGCCAATTGGCTCTCTAAAATATTCGCATTCCTGAGTCGCACAACGGGATATCCATGATTGTAATTTGCTCCTACGGCCGTCTGCGAAGCGAACGCAATGCAGTTAAGTCATAATAAAGAAAGAAGGATATGTTGGCAGACAAACCGTCCGACAGCCGGAAAGACCGATAAAAAGACAGACAGACAGACAGAGAGACAGACAGAGAGACAGACAGACAGAGAGACAGACAGAGAGACAGAGAGACAGGGAGACAGACAGGGAGACAGACAGACAGGCAGACAGGCAGACAGGCAGGCAGGCTGACAGACAGACAGGCAGACAGGCAGACAAGCAGGCAGACTGACAGACAAACAGGCAGACACACAGTCAGGCAGACAAAGAGACAGGCAGACACACAGATACGCACAGACACACGGGCAGGCAGGCAGGTAGACATAGAGAAACTCGAATTAAAACAAAGGCAGGATCAGATGACCACACTATACTATGAAGTGCGAACAAAAATACATTTATTCAGCTGGGCAACTGACCTCGATATATGCCTTCTCCACTACCTTTGCATACAGCCCTTCTCTGTTAGCCAGATACTTAAGCAAAGAATCCTTTTCCTTCTTGAAGTGATCTTTCATCAGTTCTGCAGTGAGCTCGTTACCTTTCCTGGACGTTGTCTGAGTCTGCTCTTCTGGAATATGACGCAATTCATCGCCTATTCCGTAATCGACACCTGAATCCAACCAGGGGTTGTCCAAACTGTACGGAGTGGACGAAGGATTGCCCATCAAATCGGCGTCATCCAGCAGCATTAACTGGGCATATTCCTTGACGAGATTGTTGGTCAAATCCGCTTTCCTTGGCAGCCGCACTGGTTTCAATAAGCCCATTTCATCGTGATCCTCCTGAACTATCACTTCCTTAGCTTTTTCTTTTCTGGTCCCTGCAATCGGACTTCCGCCCTTGACTGGTTTAACTGGTTCGGCAGCAAGAGCTACTCCAGGTTTTGCTTTAGCCTCTTCCTTCCCTTTTTTATGGGCGTCTTTTTTATTGACCTCTTTATGGTGTTCCTTCTTGGCCGCCTCTTCGATAAGATGGGGGGATGCGGCTGCGACAGCTGCGGCCAATTCCGCTGGATCTTCTCCAAGGACAAATTTTCGGAAGGCTTTTCGGATCGTCTGGTTTGGATCATCAAGCAATGCTGAAGGCCGGTCTTTCACCGTTAACCATTCAAGCTGTTAACAACGGAGAAAAAAGCTATATAAGTCTAAAGTTCAAAGATAGGCCTGGAATAAACATATTGCAGATTACAGACCAGCAGGCACATAATCAGGTAGACAGACAGACAGACAGGCAGGCAGGCAGGCAGGCAGACAGACAGACAGACCAACAGACAAACAAACCAAGAGATAAACAGAAAGACAGACACACAGACAGACAGACAGACAGACAGACACACAGACAGACACACAGACACACAGACACACAGACACACAGACAGAAGAAAGCTCATTAGCTGACCTGTCCCAGTCCAGTCAGGCCAATTGACGATTGGTCCTCGAAATAAAAATCAGGTGACTGTCTGCCTTTTTCTTTATTCATTTTCAGGTGTGCCCGTCTTTCTTCAATTAACCGATTAACTTCACCATTGAAGACATCTTTTTCCAGTTGAATTTTGCTCAGTTCGACAGTCAATGGTCCGTCTGAGGCGTGCTGAAAAATGGTTTCGTAGGCTGGCTTCGGAGAAGTCAACCCGATACACGGTGCTACAGTTTGGGAGTTCAGTAGGACTGGGATCTCATGATTAATGTCTTGAGCTTGGTGTAAACCTTTCAGCACATTCATTGTTGGCTCGGCTGTCAATTCATTGTATCGTCGTTGAATTTCCGGACGTAAGGCGGTCTCAATAATGGAGAATAATCTATCTCGGTCTCGCGTTCCATCCAACTCTAAGAAGGTTTTCGTGGTACGTCGGTACAGCTCCATTAATCCGTCTTGGCAGTCTCGTTTCCTAAAGACCGAAAATTAGACAGAAACAGAGTAGCCTATGTATACTTAAGGTATTCAAAGTAAAAGAGGCGGGAACAAACAGTCGTAAAAGGCGCCGTTCTGCAATGACAAATTTCATTTGGTTGAAGGGTGCCGCGTGGACTTCCTGGACGAATGTTTCGTCGTGGCAGAATTGTCTGAATTCTCTTTCGCGAAGCCGTTGCAGACAGGTCTGCTCGTCTGCCGACACGAATACTACCAGATCCATTAAACAATGTGGTAACGGTGTCTCTCCAGGATCCAGTGGATCCTCCACCAGCTTTGACTTCTCTCGCTTATGGGTCTCTAGAATGCGATCCGTATCAAAGCCGTCCAACCGATTCCTGAATTCCCGAACCTGTTAAAGCTCTTTGTTACTACACTTTGTCCAGGCCATCCTCTTTTGTAAACACTACAGCTCTTACGCCTGTCTGTCCGTCTGTCTGTCTGTCTGTCTGCATGTGTGTGTGTCTGCCTGTATGTCTGTCTGTATGTCTGTCTGTCTGTATGTATGTCTGTCTGTCTGTCTGTCTGTCTGTCTGTCTGTCTGCCTGCCTGCCTGTTTTTTCTTGCTGGTTATTGTGGTGTCTGTAGTTTCGTGAACCACTTTATGTCTTTTTCTTCATGTCACCTGAGTCAAAGTTGAGGGAAATCCGTCAAATACGAAACCCTTCACAGTTCCTTCTTTCCACTTCAGATAGCCCAGCATCAGTTCCATGTTTTCATCATCGGGCAGTTCCACACCGTCGCGTACCGCGGCACAAAGAAGTTCCTCGTATTTCTGCAGGGACGCCAAAATGTCGTTGCTCAATCGGCCGAGCTTGATCAAACTGAATGCATTCAAATAGTCCGCGTACAGCTGGAGAATGCCCACATAGCATAACCCATAAAACTCGGCTGTCCGTTTTGCAAGGGTGGTTTTCCCGGAAAAAGGCGCCCCCACCACACACACCTGCAGAACCATTGATAACACGGCAAAGTCAGCAGATATGTAATACTTAAATATAATACATATAAATAATAAAAAATAAATACATAAATATACATATATTTACTAAGAGTGACCGGTATCTGGAATTAATCATAATTAATTACCAAATTAATATTTTAAGTAGCCGAAGTCATATTCTTAATAAGCCATAGCTTCAAATTAAGTTCACAGTAACCTCATATTGCGTATGGTAAAATATATGTACAAAATGGTTTGTAGCTCACCTTAATCGGAATAGGTGACAGAAAATTAGCCTGAACCGGCACAAGAGGTTGCCACTGCAGATTCAACAGGAAACAGACAACCGTGGACAAAAACGTACTCCTCTTCGGGTAGCACTGCCCCGAGGGCCGCGCCCTCCGCCATGATCCCTCCCACGCTAGGAACATGTCATAATCCAGACCGTCCATCGACTTATTCATTCGCTCCCACACCGCCGTCTCCTCCTCCTCACCGTCCGTCACCGCCCGTCCGTTACCGTCCGTCGTCCGTCCGTTGCCGTCCGTCCCCCGTTCGTTGCCGTCCGTCACCGCCCGTCCGTTGCCGTCCGTCGCCCGTCCGTTACCGTCCGTCACCGCCCCTCCGTTGCCGTCCGTCACCGCCCGTCCGTTGCCGTCCGTCGCCCGTCCGTTGCCGTCCGTCGCCGTCAACGAGGAGAACTTCAGAAAGTTCCGTAAATCAATTAGTGCCTTCCTTGGGAGGGGCGTGACGTTGAGCATGTAGCCGGCGATGATGGAGCATCCGCCCGTCAACGGTCGCACCATGGCGGTGCAGAGGTCCCCACCGGAGCCTCGGAAGAGTTTCTTCGTTTTATTCGCGATCGCTTTGTACGTTTCGCCCTCGGTGCGGAAGTGATGCTGGAGACTCTCTTCGATTTGACGTTTCCGTTTGGCGCCATAATTGGCGTCCGCGTCGTAAGCTTGGAACTGACTCGCCTTTGCGGAGCTGTCGGGCGTGGCATTGGCGGCGGCCTGCTGACGCAGCAGCTGACAGAGATCCCGGGTGCTCTGCAGGACGCTGTTGGTCTTTCGGATGACCGGACTATCGAAGTGGCAAGCCGTGCGGATACGCTGGGAATTTTGTTCCTTCTACAGTTGAAAGAAACGTGAATGAAGTCTGGAGGGTAGGGATAAGGTCAGCACTCAGCACTTAAGTGAATAGGCATTGATTAAGAGGCGTACAAGAAAAGCGGATTACTGGTCAGCGTCAGACAAATAACGGGACTAAGAGTCAAGTAAGACAACATAGATAGGCACGTCCCAGACAAATAGTTAAGCAAGACAGACAGGCATAGAGGGGACAAAGGCAAGCAGGGCAGACAGACACGTTGCAGGGAACTGGGCCAATAGGACAGACAGACATAGGGCAGACACGTCCCAGACAACTAGGCAAGCAAGACATACAGGCATAGAGGGGACAAATAGGCAAGCAGGGCAGACAGACATGTTGCAGGGAACTGGGCCATTAGGACAGACAGACATAGGGCAGACACGTCCCAGACAAATAGGCAAGCAAGACATACAGGCACATGTAGCGGAGAAAAAAGCAAGCAAGACGGTGAGGCAGGCAACAGACGAATGGGCAAACAACTCAGACAGACACATTGCAGGCAAATGAGCCAGCAAGACGCACAGACACAGCCCGCAGACCAAAGGCAAACAACATCGAACAAACACGTCGCAGATAAATAGGCAAGGAGGACATACTTGCACGTCGCAGACAAATAGGCAGGACGTACTCGTAGTGAACAAGACATTACTACAGACATGTCGCAAACGACGACTTTCCGACTGCTCACCCACTTGACATGGAGCGAATGGGTTTTCTTATGGAGAATACGGTCCAATAGCGACTTCCGTTGCTCTCCAGCGCATTCCCGTAGCTGCAACTGCTGCTTCCCAATAAGTGGGACCATTTTTTCAATGCAGACAAAACATTCGGTAGCTTCTGCTTTTGCAAGTCAGTCTGAGCAGTGTCTGCGCGTCAGTAAGACCATTCGTTGCCAAGTACAGTGGAGCTTCCCCTTTTTCAGTGTCAGTTACACTGCTTGGGAATTGCCCGACCGCCCCGTTAACTCGACCTGCATTGAATAGGAAGGATTTCAGCTGAAATGGTAGTTTACGCACTGCACCAAGGTGTCTCTCAAAAGCATCTTTCGTCCTTGTTGAACCTCTGCCAAAACGTTCCTTCAAAATTAACCTTGCCTGCGGATGATTGATTCTGTTTTTAGGCCCTCGACAAGGCACATTATACAAACGGTCGCCTTTGTCGCCCATCGCAGCGAACACACCTTCGAAATCGATCAATTAACTTAGTTCTCGCAAACGGGTATAATATTTTACCCACAATTGTAAGAGTAGTATGACAGTCGACGTTGAAGTGTATTTGGCGAGGATCGTCACTGAGCGTCGGTACAGCGCGCTAGCAAGACCGGCACATGTTTACCCGGCAGCGTTCGGTTTAACGGAAGAATTACTGAAATTAATTATTCGGCATTCGTGGTAATAAATGACACACATATCCTTTGCCTATCCCACATGTTCTCTGTACAGTGTCACATCCATCCAGGAACCATCCAGGGACCATCCAGGGACCATCCAGGGACCTTCCAGGGACCAGCCAGGGACCTTCCAGGGACCTTCCAGGGACCTTCCAGGGACCTTCCAGGGACCAGCCAGGGACCTTCCAAGGACCATCCAGGGACCAGCCAGGGACCTTCCAGGGACCATCCAGGGACCAGGGATCAGGGTCAGGGTGGGTGCTTCTCTCGCAGATGTTCTGTCCCGCTGTTTCGACGTTTGACTATAAAAGTGATGAGAAAGGCGCTCAATCCACCATTATATTCTGCTCAACCTTCTTCAGCGCTGGCCTTCAGTCCTTCCGGCGAACCACTGACCTTTGTCTACGTACCGACTGCAGTCTTGAACCCGGACAATGGCAAGGACGCCCCTTCCGCTGAACCTGTTCGTCGGTCTGCTTGTTCTCAGCGCGATCGTCGCGTCGGTGTCCGGTGCGCCACCTCGGGGCGGCCTTCCGCCGCCCCGTGGAGGTCCACCGCCGCCGGGTGCTGCTGATCCCAACTGTCCGGCGTCATGCACCACCAGCCTCCAATGTGCCCAATGCACCACGAGACGCGTTTGTAATCTCAATGTCCACAGATGCTGTTAGAGACCACAGATGCTGTTAGAGACCACAGATGCTGTTAGAGAGCAGGTTGGCGGTGTTCCTTCCTTCCTTCCTTCAACTGTTTTTAATGCAGCATACTGTATAGAGCACACTGTATACGAACTGGAGGCTGCCTATTTTTATGATACATTTATCAGCGATTCACAATAATTAGCAGTAAATCCCGCAAAGACGAATATGGCAATCCGCTCAAAGCCGCGCGATCGTCATGGCTGGGACGAGCGTTCGGAAGAACACATTTCGGTCATACAGCTGCGCCTCAACGTCTTCTTACTTACATGTGACTGGTCAGATTACCACATTAAAGTAAGATGTTTCACCCGTACTGAAAAAGAAAACGAGGAATGGCCGATGATTTTATTCGCACGATTGTTATCGCCTGTATTGACGGAGCGAAAGAAGTGTCTGCACTTTCATTCTCTATAACTTCAGTCGATGTGTACCACCGATGTACAGAACATTCTGTGTATTATAATGGACATCTCCGATTATGTTGCATAGTGCGTGTAGTACAGCAAGGGAGAGAGAGTTTAAGCTAATGGAGGGCCCCGGAAATGGACAAAAGGGGCGGGGCAGGGGTAATACTTGAACAATCAACCAATCAACCAGCGGAGCTCCGGAGCGATCGCAACGGAGTTGATTGGTTGATTGTTCAGTTATTACCCCCTGCCCCGCCCCTTTTGCTCATTTCCTCGGGACCCCCCGTTAGATTAAATTCTCTCCGTTCTCCAGATTCACTCGTTTAATGAATATGGCGAAGTGGGAGATTGATCGACATGAGTAGGTAGATAATTAGCTGCGTGATATGAATTTTTCTAATTAAAAAACAAAACTATTACACAAAGTTGCGAATTATCTCTTAAAAACATTCAATTTAATTAAAAAAAAATATTTAAATAAAATGGATTAAAATGGTGCACACATGGACTAATACTTTGAAATGGCAACCATTTCCACGTCATCTTCACCGAAATCCCCGCGAATCAACGTGGAACTGCCTTCGAGCGTTTCGGGAACGCCCATAAATCCGCCTTCTCCGTTGGCCCTTTGACAGCGGAACATTTTCCGCAGCACCGCCTTTATTCCTTGTTTAAACAACCTGCTGCTGCAGCAGAGAAAAATCTGCAAAAAAAACTCAATAGCAAAAACGCTGCAGACACGCGAGACACGCCACCGTTATTATAAGGCAGACATGACGTGCAATTCATGTGAACCAGCCAAGCCTACCGGATTAATTGCACTGAAACTCGAGCCGAGCCATTTGATCCACAGTTGGCCGGTGAAACTGCCCGCGTACTCCTGGGCGAAAAAAGCCAGAGCAATGATTCCGGGATAGATGGTGAAACAGTGCCAGAAAAAGGACAGACACAGCGTCCGGGAGATGTCAATGCGCCGCAGCAAGGCCCGGCTCTTCCGCTTCCTCCGCCGCAAGTCACGACAGCTCTTCACCAGGATGACAGTGTAACTGACACCCATTAAGCCGGTGGGTAAATAGTAACCGAGTGTGCTCAGCAGTAGGAACACCTGCTGATTACTCCATCCCTCCACTGCCGTGAAAGTGCATCCCCCAGACAGGGGACTCCTCACGGTCCTGATGCCGGTCTCGACGGTGGGGAAGATGTTGATAGCAAGGGCGACCACCCACGGGAAGATGATCATTGCGGTGAGCGGTCGTCGCCCGGTCAGCACGTGGAACCGGTGCGGCATAAGCGTTGCGAGAAGACGATGCAGGGCAAGGACACACGAAGCGTACATGGACGCAGCGTAGGAGGAGTAGATGATCAACGGTTGGAACCGGCAAAAGTCCCGGGGAAGCGGGAAAGCCGGCCCGAGGTAGACGGGAACGGTCAGGACGGGAACCACCACGGCGGTGCTGTAAAGGTCGATGATGATACAGTGAACGATGAGGGCGCAACTGGCGGACTGCCGCAGGGGCCGGTGTGCGGTGAGGACCAGGAGGAGGATTGCGTTGGCGACGGTGCCGAAGACGTTGGTGGCTAAGACCGCGGTGATCCAACAGATCAGCTGCCTGGAGTGGTCGTCAGGTGAAGGGTTGGTGGATGAATTGGGCCAGATAGAGGGATTCTCGATGTTCGGTGCGGGTAGCGAGCGATTCATTATGGTCCTTCAATCTTCGTATGAATCATTGACGACGGACGGTCAGGGTTGCCGGTAACTAGAAACAGGGTGTGGAATATGCAGATTCAGCCAGATGTCTGTGTCGGATCTGCCCCTGATGTCGTCTGCTACTCGCACAGACAACGTGTGTCATACTCGTAATACCG
>LRSR01010244.1:0-14015 GCA_001579985.1 Hypsibius dujardini | reverse complement strand
GATGTATAGACCGAAAGCGTACGACTTTTACTTTCCTGCTCTATCTTATCACCCGAGGGAAGGCATATAAAAGTTCTGCCACTGCGAATCTTTATCGCTGAAATAGTCGATGATCAAAACCGTCCTCTCGGCAATCCGAGATTCAGAATGATTCACTCATTCAGCGTCGTCGGTGCGACTGAAAAAATATTCAATCGCCGGAAGGTAAGAAAACAACAACTTTCCAATTTATGAACTCGTCGGTCAACACGTCAGCAAGTTTTGCTTTCATCAAGGCGCTGATTTGAAGCGCTTGTTTTTGCTGTCACGCTCTCGTCCTGACATGAGATTTAGAACATATCTGCATCACTTCGTAAGATTCCAGTTCCAATTATTTATCCTGCAGTACAAGGACTAACCGGGATTTTTTTCTCATCTGTCAGAAGCGTTATGAATTACGATTTATTAGTAAATGTGATAACTGAAGCTGCCTCGACACGACCATGGAAGTTATTTGTCTGCACATGTTTCCTGGTCTTTTCGTGCACCTTAGCCCTACTCAGCCTAACGGGCTTGGCCCCGCCCAGTTATGTTCCTGTAAAGGTTCTGCAGCTGATTCAAAATTTCGTGCCTGCTTCACAGCCCATTCTCAGTTTGAGAAGTAATGATACCACTAATGTGACGGTTAGTGCGGCAGTTGGCATACGGTTAGACCGACCGGTGACGGTGGTTACGGCTTATTATAAAATACCCTCCAAACAACCGGACGAAGTCTATCGCCAATGGATGGCCAACTTCCTGCCGCAGATCCCTTGTTATCTCTACATTTTCACTGATGCCGTTTCGGCGAGAACCATTGTACACCACCGACGGACGTTTCCCAATAGGACGAAGATGGTTGTGAGAAAATTCTCCGAACTCAAGGAAGCGAAAAGGTATGTGTGATCTCTTGATCTCCCAAATACGATAATTCAATAATCCTTTTTCATATCGCGATATCGCGATATTCAGTCTGAATGGTATGGCAGTTAATTTCTTAATCGGGTGTAAACTTTAAAAAACATTACCAATTCAGTATGTTACATGAAAAAAGGTGTTCAAATAAAGATCTTTCGGCAATCAGACCTTATAA
This sequence comes from Hypsibius dujardini, assembly GCA_001579985.1. NCBI lineage: Eukaryota > Metazoa > Tardigrada > Eutardigrada > Parachela > Hypsibiidae > Hypsibius > Hypsibius dujardini. The sequence goes on along the minus strand of LRSR01010244.1, from coordinate 12,904 downwards.
CTTTGATCTGTCAAGCACTTTTGCAAATATCTTCAGCCGATTCTTTGTTCCGAAGAAAATGTTACTCTTTTTTCTTCCCACACAGAATGGCAATGTGGATGGAGCAGAAAAAGCTCGATCACGAGTCCTATCACACACCGGAGTTGTACATTTTATGGAACGAAAAAGTGCACTTTCTAATGGAAGCCATCGCGAAGAACCCTTTCGATTCGGACTACTTCCTCTGGACCGATATCGGTTCGTTCCGCAGCGGAGAGGAAGCGGGAAATTTGACTTCATATCCCGACACCAAGACGACAGCTTCACTTCTGGGGACTAGCCAGGTGTTCTTCTTGCAAATGGAGGATTTCCAGCAAGGCCATCTACAGATCGGACAGAACGGACTTCCGACACGCGATTTTCAGCAAGATATTTCCCTGGCGGGAACCGTTTTTGGCGGTCATATGAATGCAATAAGAAAATACGAGAAGCGATATTATGAGACGATGGAACTGATGCGTCGAAATGGGCTTTTAATTGGGAAAGATCAGAACATCATGGCCACCGTGGCAGTTCTCCATCCGGAGCTGGTGAAGCTCGTGAGACCGCGGTCTTATTTTCAAGGAAAGGGGAATTCGTGGTTTTATTCGCATTATTATTTTTCTAAAAGATCCTTAAATGAAACGGTCGAGACCGAATAAAATACCTTGGCAAACTGTGAGGTCTTGAAAGTGCCCCTGAAATTTACAATTCCGCCAAAATTAAATGGCTCAAGTTGCCGGGGTACATTCTTTTGTGTAAATAATTAGAAATGCTGTTATATTTACACCAATAAAACACGACGCTGCTTAAGCTTAGCAGTTGTGTTGTACATCACAAATACGAATGACGACTGTTTCAGGCGCGTAAATCAAACAATCTACAGTTGAAATTAATGAACAATAGGACATTATTGAAACTGTTGAACTTTTCCTGTTAAGGGCAACCCGGCGCTTTGAAGCGTCCAGAAAATCTTCTCAGGTCCCCATGTGTTGCAAGTGGCAAATAAGCATTTCCATGTCCAGATACCATTTACAATTATAGATCGCTAAGTTAGGTAACTTTTTTCCGTTCTCAAAAATTGAAAAAACTGCAGTGACGTCACCATTGGATAGTTCTTCCCGTCAGCGACACTTTAAGATACTTTGAATGACAAATCTTGTCCGATCTGCCCCATCTGCCCGATCTTGAGCTTCTTGAGAAGCTTAGAAACTTAGCGATCTATAATTGTAAATGGTATTTGGACATGACAATGCTTATTTGCACTTGCAACAAATGGGGACCTCAGAAGATTTTTAGACGATTCAAAGCGCCGGGTTGCCCTTAAAACTAGAGCTCCTTAGCAGATGAAATATGTTTATAAAACCAATGTATTAAAAGCGCTCTTCGTGAAACAGAATTCAGGGAGATCGGAGTGTTAGCTCCCTCTTCGACCCCTTGTGAGAGACGTTAGATCAGGAGATGTGAGACTCATCATTTTCACATCTATTTGCCTCTGTAGCATTGAGTGTGTGTCTGTGTGTCTGTCTGTCTGTCTGTGTCTGTGTGTGTGTATGTGTGTGTGTGTGTGTGTGTGTGTGTGTGTGTGTGTGTGTATTGACACGCAGAGCTAAGTACGTACACACCTTCTGTGAACTTGACAGTCCACGTAAGCAAACTACTAGAAAAAAACACACGCACATCACGACAGAAGAAAGAAGCCGTTGTACGGGGATGGGTCTTATTGTTATTTGTTTCGATGCTGATTCTGTTATACGAATAAAACAATTAAGCTTTTGTTCAATACGCTGAGAGAAAAATACATTTATAGTAGTACCCTTCTATACCTTAAAGCAATGTATTATGGTTTACAAAATGGGACTTTGAGTCGGTGGAAGATTTGGAGTAAGCTCCCTAGAGCATCAATACTACGACAGTGTAAATTATTAAACTGGATATGCTGCCTGCTGTTGGCCTGCTGTTTCGCCCTCCTAACCCTGATGGATGGACACAGGCCAAGTTACATTCCCCGCAACGCCTTGAAACTGTTTCGCAAATTTGGCCGATCCCAAAATGATGCAAACGTCATGTCCACCAGAGTGAGATTAGACCGGCCCGTCACTGTCGTGACAGCCTACTATCGCATACCATCCAAACAAAAAGGAGCAGTCTACTTGAAGTGGATGTCTAACTTCCTCGAGGTGATTCCTTGCCATCTTTACGTATTTACGGAGGCGCGATCGGAGGCGAAAGTCAAGAGTCGTCGGGCTTCCTTTTCGGGCATTACGAAAATTGTAGTGAGGGAGTTCTCTGAACTTGAAGAAGTCAAACGGTAAGAAAGATGCTTGATTAACGCAAATAATAAATCGCTGCGACTCAATAAATTAATTTTCTATACTTCAACATCAAATGTTTCAAGTTTACTTAAGTTAGTTATAAATTCTTGAGTTATTCTTTTTTTCTTGCCAGATCTGCTGTAATGTTCTTTTAGGAAACTCATGTTGCAGACCTTATAATGATGTTCGTTTTCAGCTTGGAAATGTGGAACAAACAGAAGAGCCTCGACCACGAAACCTTCCATACTCCAGAGCTATACGCACTTTGGAACCAAAAACTTCACTTTCTCATGGAAGCCATCAAAGAAAATCCTTTTGATTCAGATTACTTCCTCTGGACCGATATCGGTTCCTTTCGCGATAAGGAACAGGCCGAACAGTTAACCTCATATCCTGACACCAACACCACCGCCACATTGCTGGGAACCGATAAGGTGTTCTTCCTGCAAATGGGCGATTTCCTTGAGGAACACCGAAAAATAAGATGGAACGGTTTACCGGAGAAAGATTTTCAGCACGGCACCGGGTTAGCAGGAACGGTTCTGGGTGGTCATGCCAACGCAATACGCGAGTATAACCAACGATATTACGAGACGATGAAGCTAATGCATGATAATGGATTGTTCATCGGGAAAGATCAGAACATCATGTCCACTGTGGCCGTTCTATATCCTGATCTGGTGAAGCTGGTCAAACCGAAATACTATTTAGGCGGCGCAAATTTGTGGTTTTATTCGCATTATTATTTTTCAAAAAGATCGCTCAACGAAAGCGAACTGAATTGAACTAAAACGATTTAATTGTCTTTTGGGAAATTTAGTGTTGGAATTATTCCGACGGAACAAGATGTTCCGAAGGAACTTGTCTTACAACTTGTCTGTTCGAACTTGGACGAGAACAATCACTTCTTCTGAACGTGATAGCAAAGGAACAATTAGAAGCTCTGCTGATGCACGATCGACGGAAGAAACATCTCGCGTTTGTTGACCGCCGACCTGAACGAAAAGTGAAACGTCTTCAGTGCCCGAAGCTGAACCGGAAGAAAGAGTTGTTCACGTTCAGACACGCCACACGCGGTTTACATTAACGCTGAATCGTTTTTTGCTGAATCGTTTTTTGCTGAATCGGAAGTTGATTTGACCACTGCAGATTTATGTTTACAACGCGTACGATCTCAACGCCTATAGGTCATCATCATTGGGAGATCGGGGTGATAATTGATGTACATTTTAGTGTCTTTTTCATTGCTGAAGGAGTATTCGATGACTAAACTTATACACACGCAATGACAAGGATATCCCGAATCGAATGTGGAAGTATTCGGTTAGTTACAGCATTCTATTTCGGCATTCTTCTCAATCTGTCCGCCGTCTCATGCCGGCAATTTACGCGAACTCCTGATTCTCGAGTAAGCATTTGAAGACTGTAAAGCTCATTGTTTCCAGTATTTTTTCTCGAATACTACCTCCCCCACTATGATTTCAGAAAATATGACTCACGACAATAAGAAAGTTTGTTCAGTGGGAAAAAATTCGGAGAGAACCCAAGTACAGCACATCCTTGCTCACAATCACTTGATTGATTGATCAACAAATTCCAATTTTAAGTTCTGTCTTTGCAAAACGCAACTAATTTTTCCTCCTTGCTCGACACCAGCTGAAATAATTTTAACCAGCTGAAATAATTTAAGTCATATCAGCAGGATATTTTCTATGTACGGGACGGAGTTATGAAACCTTCTCGAGCGGATTGAACCTGACCGTTAACAAAGCATAACCAAGGTATATCGAGCAAAATTACAGAACAGATACATAGTCCCGCCCATTGACTTCTAAATGAGATTAAAAGGTTCTGAGGTTATGACAAATTATAAGCGTGAATAACTTGTGCTCTTCGCTTGACCAAAGTTGAAATAATTGTTTTAGCAGAACCGGACATCGGATATAACATTAGAAATCCTTATTTTTGCGGTCAGGCTCGACCCACTCGAAAATTATTAATAGCTCCGCGCCTCTGCCTCCGCACATTTAAAATATTTTGCTAATGTCAATCAAATTATTGCAATTGGGTGCGAAAGAAGGACACATTTTTTGCGTTTACAATGAAGAACTCAAAATTCAAACCAGTTAATCAATCAATCAAGTGATTGTGAGCGATGTTGTGCTGCAATTGGATTCTCCCTGAATTTTTCCCACTGCCGCGAATCATATTTTCTAACATTATAGTTGGGGATGTATTACTCAAGACTTTTTTTTGGAGAGATTTGAATTTGACAGAGATAACTGACCCCTTTTAAGTCTTACAAACTAAAGGAAACTAAACTTAGAACACCTGTTAACAATTGTTTTCTCTACTATAAAGAACTAATCAGTTGATGGATTTACATTTTACCATTCCTACCGCTGATGCTCCTCATTATTTGGTGTGTCTTTTTCAGAGCCACAAAGCGTGTGTTTCATCTTCTGGACATCACTATCCAAACTTAACGCAATCCTCGATCCTTCGGCCGGAAAGACCGCCACCGCGAAGTCGTATCGTAATCTGCGCAATGATTCGCAACGAGCAAGCGTACCTCTTGGAATGGATCGAATTCCACCGGCTTCAAGGTGTCGATCAGTTCATCCTCTACGACGACGGAAGCACCGACGACGCCGACCTCATCCCTCTGTTGTATCAAGCCGTCGGTCTTCCAGGCACGGTTAAAGTTCTCTCCTCAAATTTCCTCCGCCACTCCCAGACATCGCAACACACACGCGATCAGCATGACGCCAATCAAAGATCGGTTCTGCATCACTGCCACCGTCGGTTCGGTCCGCGGACCAACTGGATGTTACTCACCGACATCGACGAATTCACATATTCCCCGAGGTTTCCATCCCTCTCGGCGTTCCTCCGGCGAGCGGGGCATGTGAAATATTATTTTATAAAGGCGGTGAAGTACGGGACGAATGGAAGAAGTGAAACACCGAAAAGCAACTTCGTTTTAGACGTTGGAAAAACGGATATTTTCGAAGCGGGAGGCTGGCCTGATTTGGTCCTTGATCAGAGCACAACGCGAGCTCCAAGACGAGAGTTTGAGGATGGATTCGACGCGTTATATTCCGATATTTGTATGAATAAAAGCTTCAAGGAGAAACACTGCGGCGAAGGGGGTGAGAAAGCCTTGTTCCGCCCGCTGACGTGTCGTTTTGGATTTGTGGGCATTCACGGGTGCGACTGGTTTCGCATTCGCGGAGCGGTCAACGAGGCCTGGCCGTTGTCCAACCTGTCGGATGTTCGGATCGACCATTACTACTTTCGTTCTCCAGAGCTGGTTAAAAGTTTGCCGCCTTTTGCGCAGCACAAACTGACGCAATGGGAGTTGCTTGATCGCTCGTGGTTTTCATTGGTCCACGACGATCTGGCTGCACGAAAATACGCAGCGATTGTTCGTGCGTCGTTAGGGCGGTTCAATGTTCCACATTTCGACTAGGTGGAGCCACCGTATGTGTATGAGGTCAAATGGAGCTAACCATCTTACTGAGTTACTCAGCCAGTTGAATCTCGTTCATAAATTACAATATCGGAATTAACTGATAGAACTTGGACCTTTTCAATCTTAATTCGGGAGAACGTATCTCTATCACGACAGACAGACAGACAGACAGACAGACAGACAGACAGACAAACAGACAGACAGACAGACAGACAGACAAACAGACAGACAGACAGACAGAGACAGTGACAGACATGTTTCACAATAAAACGGCGTTCGATTACTGTTGGAAACTTGGTGGCAAAACAGCGCCCTATTGAATTTATTGGAGTAAAATATCATTATCTTTCTTTCTCTCGGGCAAAACCAGTATCGTTTTGCGATTCTGGGCACTCTCGGGGCGCTCACAGCTGCCAAAACTACCCGTTATATTGTTGTTCATATGAAGAAAAGTCACATCAGGCGATATGTTTTGTTCAAGGCGGCGTTAAAGCTGTCAGCGGTCGTTGACCACTGTCGATACGCCGTTTCACCATCTCAGCTTAGAGTGACTGTCCGAAGGACATAAGTTAGCAATAAAGATGGCGCTTTATTAGTCCGATAGTTTTCGTTCCCATTAGTGCGGTTCATCTGCAGCTAAGAGATGATGATCTACATCATCTTCCAAACGCGCAACTAAAAAGAAAAATATAATCACATCGAAAAGATGTAGTGATATCACAATTGATATTGCAGAAATGCAGACAGGCATGCTGTTACCAAATTAAAAGCTCAATAAGCCCACCAAGCTATCTTCTCACGAGTAATACTGCCAGATCGGGTGAAAGTCACTCCGTTTTCACAATTTGCATAGTTTCAATCGGCTGATTTTTCACTTTATCAAAATATATCCACCAGTCCTGACGTAAATTTCCTCATCACTCAACTGGCAATTGAAGATGCATTTTGCGAAATATGACACGACAGAACAATAATAATTTTATCCGTACACCGATTCTCCTCGATTCTCGTATTCTTTTATCCCTCCGTCACATCGGGGATCTAAAATGGGCGTACTCTTCTCTTCAACATGGGTCCTGGTAATCTCCTGTCGTCACTTAAAATCCAATTGAGGAGATCACCAAAGCTCGAATTCGTCTTCCGGAGATGTGCTCTCGTAAAGGTTTTATCGTGATAAAAAGTGTGATAAGCAATTTTGTCCGTCCAGTTGTAGCGGTCTCTGTGCTCCAACACGTTGAATCGGTCCTCCGTTGGAATGTTACAAATACCCGGCACCAGCTCCACCAAAGAAGGGTCCTCAGCCACTAAATTAAACGACATTTGTCCGCTGTTCCACAACCACAATTTCGGCTGGAAGTCTTCATGATACGACCGTTGCAACATCAACTTGGGAAATCTGCTGCCTTTTCGACATCCAATAAAACCGGCGTTCAACAGAAATGGCGCCTTTTCGTCGCACATAAAACAAGGCCAGGTCCTCATCAGCTCGCGAACTTTCCCTCCGTTAATAATATACACGTCAAAGTCCAGAACAAGACCTCCGTACTCGACTAGCGCGTCGAATTTCATCACGTCAGCTTCGTGGGCAATAAAGAAGAACCTGATGTTAAACCAAACAAATCAAAAAATGTTACTTGAGATGGCGCGCTGCAAATTCATCATACCGTTAACTGAATTTGAATTTTTGAATTTGAATTTTGAATTTTTCACAGTTCAAAATCGGTATTTGAGCAGCACTAGCACGAACCGTTTGCCTTGCATGGTAAACTTCCGACGGACGGGAACGATTTCCACGCCGCTCCAATTTTTAATGATTCCGGCACAGTTGGCGAAGGGCCAGAACTCTGGCAGATTAGTGTGAATCAAGGTTCTGTGGGGCTGGAGATTTTTCAGGACCGATAATAGACTGACACACTCCATGAAAGTGACGCTCTTCACGTCCGAGGGCTTGTAGCCGGAGTACAATCGGATGAAATGGACGATGATGTCTTCCTTCACAGCGTCATGCAGTGTTAATTTCCGCTGAGCTCGAGAATTTTCTTGGGCCTCCAGAAGGCGTCTTTTTATTTCCGTTTGGTTGAGGTTAAGGTCCGTGTGTATGTGCCTGCCATCATGTTCAAGATGGGAATACATTCCTTTCACATAAAAGAATATCGCAATGAGAAGAAGGCTTAAGAATAATAACCATTGGAGCCACGTCATTCTTCTCTAATGAAGAGCAATGGAGTAAAAAGGGCAACACATATTCATGTGAGAATTCAGCCTCACACGCATTTTACGAAGGACCTTTATTGGACCTCTGAACGGTGAACGGCTTGATGAAGTTCCAACGTTATTTTCAAGTTACACTGCATTCTACTGTAATAATGGCGATGGCTCATACATTTCGTCTGCGGTCAGCCAAAACAGCGGCTGATCCTGCTTCGGCATGCTGACCACGAGTCAAGTCAAGGTCAATGCACTGTCAAGCGCAATCGGAAGAGCATCATCGTCTGCAGACGAGTTGGTGTTGCAGTTTTAACGTTCGCAATCGATCGGACTGCAAATGATGGACATGTCTTTAAACTGAAAACAAAACCAGGAAATCAGTGGAGGATTGAATGTTGGGCCAACCTGGCCGTTGCCCCCCTTCCCCCCCCGGCGCCAAAATTTGAGACTTCTTACATGTTAACGCTTGCATCCCCCTCGGTCCAGCAGGGGGGGGGGAGGGGCAAAATGCTTTTGCCACTCCTCCGAACCGACCTCAGTCACAGCGGACCAGTGATGCATTGAGCTTTTCGACAAGGGAAACAACTACTGTAAATTTCGGGGGGGGAGGGCGCTAGTATAGCTTAAGGGTCCTGTTTATTTTGCCTTCTTTTTTAACCCTCTGGTTGCCGGGTGTTTTAGGTATACGGATAGTGCTGGGTCAGCCAAAGTTGGCTTAAATAGGGAAAGTACCTAACTTGAATGGTTAACATGTGAGTTCAATTTTTTCATTCCGCTCTCGATTGCTTGTTTATTTCATTTTCAACTGGATTTCATTGGTATGGTCGTTGGCTAGGACCCTTTTTAATTTCGAAGCCCGGAATTTTTTTCAGCACGCACCGCAAGTTAGTATACATGCCATTTAAGTTTAAGCCAAGTTTGGCTTAATGAGTTCTCACCACTTCCGAAAGTGTTTTTCAAAAAGTTGTTTTTACTTTATATTTTACGGTTTTGTTAGAGGATCAAAGCAAAAAACCGTATCAAAAAAGTGCAAATGCTCGATGAGTAAATGAAGTTTGAAGGAAGAATTAAGCCAGTGTAAGCTGACCGGCACTCAGAGGGTTAATCAAGTATGCCTTTTTTGGGGCCGTGTGCTAGTGTTATTTTAAATAAAATGAAAAAAAATATTAAGTTTTTTAAAATTTTTTTTATGTCTTTTTTTTCCAAAAATTCTGTTTAGATGAACCATGGAGTGCTATTTAAATAAGGTTTTCATTTCAAGTATAAAACAATTCCGAAGGCAATGATCAACGGTATATAGCAATGAACATAATAAACAATATAATACATTCCATGTCGTCTTGAAATATGAAAGCGTCAACAAAAAACCATTTATCTTCCAGACCATCGTCTACTTTGTTGAACAAGCCCAAGACAGTGGAGTAAGTCAATCAAACGATCAACCTCAGCTAGGTAGGAACTTACGTTCTCTCTATTCAATCAACCAATCCGCTTAAGACTTCACTTGTCTATTATACAGCAAAATCAAAGAATCAAGTCTGGTTCGAGTTCAGAATTAAGAGTGACAATTCTGATTTACAATGATTTGCGTATGTGACAAGAGAGTTTGAGTATAAATAAAATATCAACTCCATGACTGATTTTAAATATAATATGGAGCATTCTAAAACAGAAACATATTTTATTTAAAATAAAAATGCTGCTTTTGGCTATTTTAAATGACATTTTAAATATATTAAAAAAACACCAATACGTTATATACGAATGCATCAATTTTTAATGTTGCCTTAATTTAGACATCCGATTTGACGACTCATTAGTAATCCGGTCTAGAAGGAATCTTTGAAACCGGCAGCAGCTGCTGCAATTCGTTGCCAGAAGTCGTTTAATCAAAGCCAGTTTTCAATTTCCTCCTAGTAATCGCGTTTCATTACTTAAAATCCATCTCAGAAGATCGCCAAAGCTGGAATTCATCTTCCTCAAAGAAGACTTTGTAAATAATCTATCATGATAAAAAGTGTGATAAGCAATCTTGTCCTGCCAGCTGTAACGGTCTCGACGCGTCAAAACATTCGCTCGCTCCGGGATGGAAATGTTACAAACATCCGGCACGATCTGCACCAACGAGGGCTCCTCAGCGGCCAGAATAAACGACATTTGACCGCTGTTCCACAACCACAAATCCGGCCTGAAATCGTCACGATACGACCGCTGCAGCATCAACTTCGGAAATCTGCTGCCTCGTTTACAGCCGACGAACCCGGCGTTCAACCGATCCGGGACATCATCCTCGTCGCACATGAAGCACGGAAAGGTCTTCATCAGGTCGCGAACTTTCCTGCCGTTGATGATATAGACATCAAAGTCCAGAGCAAGGCCTCCGTACTTGATCAGCGCTTCCAGTTTCATCACATCCGCTTCGTGAGCGAGGTAGACGAAGCGTCGGCCTTGCATGACAAACTTCCGACGCGCGGGAACAATTTCCACGCTGCTCCAGTTTTGTATAATTCCGGCGCAGTTGGCAAATGGCCAGAATTCCGGGACATTGGTATGAATCAGCGTTCTGTTGGGTCGGAGATTCTTCAGGACCGACCGCAGGCTGATACACTCCAAGAAACTGACGCCCATGGAGGGTTTGTAGGTGGAAAGAAGCAGGAAGAAATGAACGATTATGGGTTCCTGTTCGGTGTGACGCTGCGATCTGTCCTCCAGCATCGATCGAACCTTTTTCTGGGACAATAAGAGGCGCCTTTTCAATTCCATCGGGTTAAGATTCTTGTCCGGCTTCTTGACAACGTTAAGCTGAATAACATCACGACGAGGTCTGGCTGAGAATAGTACTGACCCACAGAAGCAGCCCAGAATGAGTAACGTCGCGTGGCGCCACTGGACACGATGTCCGAAATATGCCATACGGACTTTCAAAATAGCTGTGATATTGAATGAGATAACTTTAATGTTGGAATTCGATAGATTATACTCAAGTTCACGTGTAGTGTCGCTTTAAGACAGATATTGCATAATTTTGAAGCAGGAGGACTTTGATTTGCTTTGCCGGAATGTCTCGCATCTTTAGGTGTTCTTTTTATTGAAGCTTTAAACCGAGCTTTGATGTGTTTCTTTTCCGAAAGGTATTTACCTGGCTTGAAGATCACGTTTTTCAAGTACGGGTCGGTTGACCAGAGGAGCGGATGTGCTGACCACACGAAAGTCCCCGGAGGCGCAAGAAATCAAGACCAATGCACTCGCACTAGTATCTTCAGTGACCAATGCATCTTCATTTCTCTCTGTTACATTTCCTCAATCGTTTCAAAGTTTCGTCAGCTCTGAAAATGAAACCAGAAATTTCTCTACTGCGCGAAGTGAAAGGCAGAAGTTCCTGACCGAACCGATACCCGTATAAAGCACATAAAACCGGTCTAATGCAATCGGGATATCGTAACGCAGAAACTGGCTACGATAATCAGGCAATAGGAGGCTCGCCACCAGGAGGGCACACTCCTTAGTGCTTACTTCAACCCACAAGACCACCCAACATAATGGTTTTCATTCGGCATAATTTTTTGGCGCGAAAAGTGGAACCGTCAGAAAAAATGATGCATTGTATGGGGCTAAATCGATAGGGAATGTTTATGGAACTACTACAACATTTCAATCAACAATTCGAATTAAAATGGTTGACCCTGAATGCATTGGGTTGATCAGAGAATAAGATGAGTAGCTCCTTTTCTTTGGCACTTTGGCATGTTCTCTCGAGTAGACATAAATTGTAGTTCGAATTTTAGTTTGGCAAGAAAGATTTACTGGTCAATGAACTTACACTACAAATGCTGGGGCTGCAGAATCTTGCTTGACCAGAAAGTTTTAAATCTCTGGCAACGGTGAAGTGCTTTAGATGGTGATTTCACCTGACACACGATTATTACTTTCCAATACATGCAAGCCATTTTGTACAGAGTCGGGCACTTTGTGGTTGTTTTAATTTTGCCAAACTTGCCGGCAAATGATTCGATCACTGACAGTAAACTGCTTATACAGAAAGATCATTTTATGCACAGCATTTTTATTTGGAACCTTCCTTTACTTTCCGGCATACTTATCTCCATTTGACATTCGAATACTTCCCCTAATAGTAATGCATACAAATAGTAATAGTAATGCAAATGTTCATACAGGTGGAAATTAACGTAAAAAAATTGATATATGATAATACGTTTTGTGCGCTTTTTCAGGAACCCAAATCTTCTTTATCGCCTTCGGCAACTTTTCACAATCTGAATCCAGTAATGGAAATCAACTGGAGCCGAAATCGTATCGTAATCTGCGCAATGATTCACAACGAGCAAGCGTACCTCTTGGAATGGATCGAATTCCACCGGCTCCAAGGTGTCGATCAGTTCATTCTGTACGACGACGGAAGCACCGACGACACCAAAATCATCCCTTTGCTGTACCGGAGCGTCGGTCTTCCAGACACGGTCAAAATACTCTCCTCAAATTTCCTCCGCCAATCGCAGGCGTCACAACACACCCTCATCCAGTATGAAACGAACCAACGTTCGGTGCTCAATCACTGCCACCGTCGATTCGGTCCTCGGACCGACTGGATGTTGCTGACCGATATTGATGAATTTACCTATTCCCCACGTTATCCGTCACTTATTTCGTTCATTAGGCAAGCGGGAAAGCAGAAATATTATTCCATAAACGTGGTTAAATACGGAACAAATAACCGAACAAAATCGCCGAAAAGCAGTTTGTTCTTGGAGCCTGAGAGAACGGGTGTTTTTGAATGGGAACGCTGGCCAGATTTGCTAATTGACCAGAGCATACGGCGAGCTCCAAGACGGGAGCTTGATGAGGGATTTCATGAGTTATATTCCAATAA
>LRSR01010243.1:19618-115697 GCA_001579985.1 Hypsibius dujardini | reverse complement strand
TAATTTTGCGAGGAGCAATTCCTCTCGAAAAAATAAGGACAATTTGTTTGATACCCTAGAAGGGTATTTTTAATGAAAGGAAGAGGGGCCATTGCCCCTTTGTCCCTACCGCTAGACTTGTGTAGATGTGATATAAGCTGTTTGCAGGTGTTTTAATTAAAGGTGACAGAGAAGCGCTTATCCAATGATAATAATTGTATTAAGGAGTAGAGATAAAGGTTGTGTGACTTTAGTATAATAGATATCTGCTACACGTTTCCGGGAATGGTGGCCAACAATGGGTTCGGTCAGGTGGCGGTCATTTTCGGCACCTCCAGCTATCCCGGGGTCAGTTCCAGTTCCACTGTGTCTGGAATGCCCGGCGCTTGTCTCGACAATCAGCGCGAAACCATGTAAGCAATAATGCAGTAATAATGATGATGCAATCTATAGTGTAATTATAAGCGCATCTTTAGGCGTCTTCTGATGAATTTATTGGGCGTGCGTAACGAACATAATCGAGCGGATCGAAACAAGTTCCTCACATTTCAATCGAGTAATCCCAATTCCCTGGTGGTTTCCGGACTGGACAAATACAACCTTTTTGGCCTGTACAACGGATCGACGACCATTGCCTCAACCTTTGACTATCAATCCGTTACTTTGGTGGCGGGAGAAAAGTTTGCAGCTTCCTTGAACTCGCCCGTGTTTGTGCCTGCTTCCGGTAGCAAGAGCAATACCATCGGACATCTTGCTCGTTTGAGTCGGACTGACTGTCTTGTCATTAATATGCTCTACCAGTGCTCTGCGCCTTGCCCCGATCGTAAGTAAATCTATGCGGGATGTGGCCTCTTACTATGCTTAGCAGGTATCATTCATTTAACTAATTGGTCGCAGAAGAATTTATTAAGACAGCTGAAAGTAAACGGCACTGGTATGGAAGACACACAAATTTTCAATCTTTCTCTATGCTTGGTTGAAATAAATTAATATTCCTCCAGCAGTTAGTCCATTAATTAGACTTGTCAACATTACTTTTTTATCCAAATTTCATGGGATATTTGTTAATTTACAAAGTAGTGTGGGTGTGAGAGCCAACCCTGGTTTACGCCTGGCTGAATAGAGAATTAATTATGCAGCTTATGCCAACGCTGGTGGAGTGACATTTAGAAGGCCTACAACATTCACCACCCACATTTATTGTGCTCCTCTGACGGCAACCACCAGCCTTGCTTCACCCATCGTCATTGGCGACGTTATTGTAAGTCATAATAATGATATGATGAGAAGCCAATTGGTTGGAGAACCTTAATAACGATTTATCCATACCAGCATAAAAGTTGAACCATCAAATAAGCATAATGTTTTACTTTTATTGTAGAGAAAAAAGTGTAAACGTCTTTAGGATCGCTTCTCATAGATGGAGTTTATCTAAAAAAGGAACATGTAGCTTGGTGTTAGATTTTGTTGAAAGTCAATGGGAAGGTTGTTAATTAGAGCATTATATGATTTGATTACAAGGTGACCAGTACCGCGGCTGTAGGAGTTGCATTCCAATACACAATGAGCCCGCAAGTGAGCTACCTCTCCGTTGAAAGTATCGTTCTCGGTGGAATCCTCGCACCCGGTTCACCTGCCGTCTTCGCAGACCGTCCGGCTGCTCGCCTTCTTCTAACACAAATCCCCACAAAAGGTTTCATCAACGGACAATTTACCCTGACAGCAACCGGAGGAACTCTAACAGGTACCACAACGGTCACTCTCACCGTCAACTGTCTGCCGCAATTTGTCGCCTCCACCGGTGGACGGCCAACCTTCACGGCGCCCGAGTCGATTGCTCAGCCGTCAACGTTTGGGACCCTGGAAGACGTCTTCTCCATCACGATTGGGGATAGTTTAGCGGCTGAGCCGGCACTCTACGTCAACTGTGAGACCACTCCTCCTCCTAAAAATAATCTTCCTCCGTTACCCGGTTCGCCCTACACACTCCCGAGCTCGCTGGGATTTGTCACGGTAATTACAAAATAAGCAGCAAATGTGACCCTTCTCCTTTTCAACATCTTACTCTATATCTTTCAGGCAACGGATCCGGAAGGCGGACGGATCACTTACCGGATCGTTGCACCATTTCCGGAAGCGTCATTCAACAAGGCCTATTCTGTCACACCGGATGGAGTGATTCTTCTGGAGACAAATGAATTAGGTACCCTTGGAGGGAGTGGTCAGGGCAATGCCGATACTGGAGTTCCATATAACGGTGGACTGCTCAGTCAGGCTGATCTCTACATCGCCGCGGTCGATCCTGTCGGTGGCGTCAGCGTCCTTCATTATAAAATTCTTTATCAGGTCAGACAATTAATATATACATAATATTATTATTTATATATCATTTTTGTATTTACAGTGCGGACCGCCGAGATAAAAGATCTCACCTCGTCTCCACTCCCGTAAAAGGGTTCTCTCTTTTATCACCATCTCCAGATAAGACTCTTTTCCTCAATCATTTCCATTTGGGTCCTCTAAAAATCACCTGATCGATCGTATGAACCTCTTATCCTGGAATGCGTTCAATTGACTGGCACTACTCAAACGGTCTTCTCCAGAAACTACACTACAGCCTATTTGATATACAGACTTAAAAAGGAAGCAACTTGCGGGACGTGTGCATGAGAGTTGACAACCGACTTAACCGACATTGACCTTCGACCATTTATTAGCTTAGCAACAATATCCAACGTCTAGATATTATAGGATCTCTAAAGATTCTGTTGGATTCGATGGACATTCTATTTGCGACTGCGTTGCTCAGGCATTCTATTCTTCTTCTTCCTCGGCCTCGACGGGCTCTTCCTCGCGGTGACTAAATGAAGAGCTCTTCTTGGCTTGCCAAGGATCTTCCTCCTCGGCAGGTTCCTCGTTGTTTTGTTTGTCCGCGGCGTCTTCCTCATCATCGTAAGAGTAGCGTTTTTGCTCTTCCTTCTTAGGGGCTTTAATCCATCCCTTGTCGTCCCGCTTTTTCGCCACAGGTTTATTGATCTCGCCCTTATCTTCCACCTTGGCGCCATCAAAGAGGCCCTTCTTGTCACTAAACGTACGACGATCTGCAAAGAAAGAAAGAAGTGAAAAATAAATGTGTCTTTGTGTCTGTCTGTCTCCGTGTATATTTGAGTAGTCGTACACTCGTAGAGTAGACAGCTTACCGGTAAGGCGCTCATGCTTGCTGATGATCTTCACCTTGGGTGGGTAACGTTGATTTTCGGCCTCTAGACCAGCCGCCAGATACTTCTTCTGGTTGATCTGGCGTTGACGTTCGTTCAGCTCACGCAACTATCAAGTGTACCAAGCAATGGATGGCATCATTTTCCATGTCAATTGCAATTTGATAAGGAGGAATAAGGACGCTACTGACATCGTATTCCTGACGCTTGCTGCGCTCATCCAGATCGTACTTGGATGTCTCAATCTGGATAATCTGCTTCCAGAGACTTTCAGCCAGCTGCTTAAGACCGACATTGTCAAGACCCGAAATGGACAAGGGCTTCAAACGATCTCCGATCGTCTTGGCCTTCAAGGCTTCCAGTTCACCAGTGTTGAGAGACATCTCCGTCTTGGCTTTGGAAATATTCATGAACTACAAAAGGCAAACCCAAACAAATTCCAACACATTTCATTTCGGAAAGCAATCACATCGTGGCAAAGAAAAAACAGTCATAAAATACATTTTATTCCAGCCACAAAGTAAAAAGACAGACATACAGGCATGAGTGCAGACCAGCAAACTGATCAAAATGTATGCAGACAGAGAGACAGACAGGCAGAGTAAAGGTCGCTCTGACATGAGAGAAAGTGTTTACAGACTGACCTTGTCGATAGTACTTTCGCCGCCACTTTTTTCCTTGTCCAAAACAAAGTTGCGCCCACCCGCCATTGCGGCTTGAGCAGCAGCCTTCTTACGCTCAGCCTCTTCCACTTTGCGGCGCTTTTCATCTTCAAGCTTTTGCTTTCGTTCTTCCTGTATACCAATTTCAACTCTCCTTTTTCATCAATAAACAAAAGCGCAGAAAAAACATACATCTTCCTTGCGTTTCTGCTCTTCAAGCATCTTCTTCTGTTCCTCCAAGCGACGATCCTCCTCTTCGCGCTCTTTCTTACGTTGAGCCTAACAGAGAAAATATTCTCCACTCAACCAATCGCATGCTCTTGTATTCTTTGGAATAAATATTTAGGTACTTTTGACTAATAATTATAGCAAGAGAAATTAGTACAGTATATATTTCTATACTAAAGATAGTCAATTATTTTGGAATGATCGTTGATACCTTGGAAATGAAAGCCTTTTGGCCTTTTTCGTTAAATGGAGTAGTCTTGTATTTGATTAAAATGGCCCTGCATACCTGTTTCTCCTTGAGACGGCGGAGTTCGTCGTCCTCCTTTTGCTTTTGGACTCTGCGCTGTTCTTCAATTTCTCGGATACGAGCCTCATCCTCGTCTTCGTGTTTCCGGAGCTTGGCCTCAATCAGTAGCTGAGCTTCGGTCTTCTGCTCGGCCGGCTCTTCCTTCCTGTACAACAAGCAGGATGCCACCATTCATTAATTAAAGAAAAGATGCGAAAATTAGAGGTAACGTAACAACTTACTTGGCCGGTTTCTTTTCATTGTCCTCACTGCAATCCCACAAAATACAGCTCATTACTTTTTAGGCCGCTAACATTGTGAACCTTGTGACAACGCTATTAGAGTTTTCGCAAAGGGTATATCGCACGGTATAGCGGTACAGTATAGAAAAGTGAAAAAGTGAACTGGGGTCAGAGAGAGTTTTGTATACTGTACCGCTACACCAAGCGATATACCCTTTGCGAAAACTCTCTATTCAATCAGTGAGACATAAATAAATGATTCAGCCACTTAGCGACTCTTAAGTCTAAACGTAATCCTATACTACATCTATACGATGTACTGCTTCAAATCAGTCTAAATACTACAAACTTTCAAAGCCGGAGACAAAGCATATAGAAACGTCCAATCCAGAAGTACAGTAATGCACACTCACACACATAAATATATCAACGAACAGGTACAGACTCAGGCCCAAGGGCATGCACACGCATAGGAAGAGGCACTGGTACTGTACGCTCCCGATCTCAAGGCTCCATTTTAGGTCCGGCCCGAAAACATGTTCCGTCGCTCGCTTGATTGTTCATTTAGATTCACTTAAACTTTATTGACTTATTTTGAAAACGAAATCATCATTTCAATCAAGCAAGGTAGCATAGCCAGAAGCCAGAAGCCAAGGGGCCAATCACGGACAAGTGAACGGAATTGAACGATCCCTTTAAGCTTGATGTGAACCAGCGGGGGCGGGTCATAATCGACCCTTGAAATCGAGAGCGTACAAGAGTGGCAAAGACACAGATACAGACGACGACACAGGCACAGACACAGATAAACAGATGCAGACATACACACTGACCAAACTCAGACAAAGATAAGTACATCGAGACAGACAGACACAGTGACACAAACACAAACACAAACACAGACACAGACACAGACACAGACAGAGTCACAGACAGACACAGACACAGACACAGACACAGACACAGACACAGACACAGACACAGACACAGACACAGACATAGACACAGAAACTGGACATAAAGACAAATACATACATAAACGCCGACGCAGACGCAGATACAGTCACAGTCACAGACACACAGACATAGACACAGGTGCCCACAAAGCCTCACATACTGTGATACCGCTGAGAAAAAGTAAACGTAATTCGCAAACAAATGATGCTGGGATTAGAGGACATACCCAGGTAGAAAAGCACATAAGAAAGATGAGTTAGACTGATGAAGTTTTTTTTTAGCAAATTAGCCCTTTCCTATGCCGCAGTTTTCTAGATGAGAAGGTTATAATACTAGCACTTACTCTTGCATCCAATTATCTTCTTCGTCCGACATGGTGCTGTTGGTGATTAGTTAGTTATCAACGACGAAGGAGCGAACAGTTAATGAATCTGTTGGTACGCAAACAAATTAACAAGCGCCGTTTAGCGCAATTGACGACAAAGTGAGTGTCGATGAGACGAGGAAAAGTCTGCGTTGACAGGATGCAAGAGTTATGAAGCAAATGAAGCATGCCGATGGATGATTAACGTTTCTTTGCCCATTTTCTGATGGCCATATATGTCGGCCCACGTACAACTGACTAATAATACATCTTCCCTCCATCTTCCAATCATCATAATACTCTAGCCCCGCCCCGCCCTTCCTTCACAACTAAACAAAATTTTAAAATCTACCAAGGCAAAATTTAAAGGGGTCAAAAGACCGCTCGCGCAACGTTCTCCGTTAATGTCTGTGAGTGATGTATGTCTGTCTTGTCTGCCTCCTTCTAACGAACGGCCTCTTCCAGCTATTTTTAGGCTGTTAAAGTAACAATATCCGCACGATCAGTTTACGTTATCCCTGGGCGGAAAATCCTTCCAACGTCATACACGCTCTTTTTCTCTACTGCTAGTCAAGACATTCAAGACGTCTATTTTTCAGGCAAATCCTGCCAAAATGCCTTCTGGCTTTTACCGTAGGCAGCCTTGTGGCCACTCAATCAAATCCGCTGCGCACTGTGCACTTCATATTTTAAGACCCATCGCATCTTCAAAAAGTCGCCATGAATCGTTCAAATTTGACAAAAGCCTTAGCCATTTTAAAGGAGAAAAGTTGTGGAAGAGGCTCATAAAAGTTGGAAGCCGCAAGGAGGTTCAGTTCCATGCAAAATGAAGTATGCACTATGCAGTGCGCCATGCGCAGTTGGAGGTTGTGCGGTGCGCAATGCACAGTCCCAAGCAGCTGTTTTCATTTCATCAGCTTCCATTCGCTTCCACGCACGCTGAAATTGAATCCCTGTTCCGCTCTCCTCGCCTCTTCCCGACCAACCCATCCCACGTAATCTTTCAAATTGCCAAATCTATTTTGCTTCTCGGTAAATTTTCTTCTTATTTCAGGAATCGATTTTTCTGAATAACGAGGACGGCGACCTTCATCAAGAAAATGGTGCACCCTTTGCTGCAGGAAAAGTCCTCCCTGGATGTGTCTGCCATCTTCAAAGCGGAACGCCTCTACTACGAATCCAAGGCTCAGGTAGGCCATGGCACAATTTAATTGTGGTGTTCGCCGGTGGTGGGTCTTTATTTTTGCTGTCGAAATCAGGCTTTGAAAAAATTAAGTATTAGCGGTGGCAGTGGTGGCAGTGGTGGCAGTGGTGGCAGTGGTGGCAATATAACAGCCGGTGGGAAAGACCTGACTAAGGCAGCTACTGGTGGCAGTAAAACCGGAGGCAAGGTAACCACTAGTGATGCAAAGCCCGGTAGCGGTACTGCCGTCCCAGTTACAACTCCTGCTGCTCCTGTTTCGCCGCAATCTCCCGTTTCACCCACCGGCAACGGTGGCGGATGGAATGCCAAAAAGCGAGCGCGGAAAAATCAGAATAAAAAATCGAAGCTGGTGGTGGACATTGCGGATATCCGAAAGGACATTGTCGAGTCGTTGAAGAGTAGTAGCGGAAGTAGCGGAAGTAGCGTTACCGTAGCAGCTCCAACAACAGCAGCACCAACGGCAACAGGAACAGAAGAGTCTCATATCGATGACGTAAGCAGTGTGACGTCATTTTAACGACCCCGCCTTTTCAGACTGTTCTATTGGCTGACTCCGCCCCGCTGTGTGGACCGTAATTTCTGATTAGTCGTTTGATGTTGCCTCGACCAATCGCACGCTTTAATCTAAGCCCCTCCCTTTCCACGTTGCTTTTGCTTGCGAAGAGTTTTATTGCGGTTCTTCACTTTTGCGTTTCGAGGTCTTGGCTTTGCTTTCGCTTCTCTTGTCCTACTCCTTTCCTCTTTTCTTTGCTATCTGGTAGGAATTTTGGTTGGACGTCGGAAGTTGAGCCTTGTCGAAGGAGATATTTAACCGTGTAGTATGTTTGTAGTGCAACTTGGACAACATGCCGGGCGCCATGGATAAGTTGACTCGCATCGACGGTGAGGTGAAGGAGCTGCGACAGGAGGTGCAGAAGTTCAGCAAGGAAGTCGTCAACGCCCTGGCCAAGCTGGAGCAGAAGGTGAGAGCGCAAAGAGGTCGCTGGTTGGGGAAGGAAAGATTTTGTGCAAGAAGTCTCTTAACATTTTTTGTAAAATCAGTTGAACTCACTCAACCTCGGCGCCCCTGCTCAGACCAGCCAGACCGGTGCGGGTACTGCTCCTGCGAAGGCCGCGGCTCCTGCCAAGAAGGAGGAGGCTAAGAAGGCCGACGACGACATCGATCTTTTCGGCAGTGATTCGGCAAGTTGTGTTTCGTCTAATTGATTGATCAATTGATTGGCTGATTGATTTGTTGTTTTTTTCTCTTGAAGGATGACGAGGAGGCGGAGAAGAACCGAGCCGCTAGAGCAGCCGCCCATCTGGAGAAGAAGTCGAAGAAGCCCGCTGTCATCGCCAAGTCTATGATCACCTTGGACGTGAAGGTATCAAAAGAATGTTTGCTTTAACTTGATGTGACTTTCCTGTATCATTTGGTCCCTCCTTTAGCCTTGGGACGACGAGACGGACGTTAAGGAAATGGAGAAGGCCGTGCGATCGATCGAAGCCGATGGCCTGCTGTGGGGAACTTGTAGGTTGTCTTGCCTTCAACTGCCGGAAGGTAGTTTACCATTTACTCTTCTTTTTGCTGTAGCCAAATTTGCCGATGTCGCCTTTGGCATCAAGAAGTTGGTTATCACTTGTGTCGTGGAGGACGATAAGGTCGGCACTGACTTCCTGGAGGAATCCATTACAGGTAAGGAAAGAATTGTCATTGGGTTTCTTCAACTGGCGCTATAGTTTTATTTTTTTAACAAACTTGAAAAATGCAGTACTTGATTTAAATAGTAGTGTCATCGTCTCTTCACTTTTGGCTCTATGCATTGAGTATTCCTTTTAGTAGCACAATATTTGTTGACTTATTTATAATGTTTGCAAATTGTTTCCGTTTGTAGTTATTTTTGCCTAAGAGCGCTTATTTTCTCCAAACAAAATGTTATAAAATGATAGATTTATCGTTGTTTTTTCCGTTTCAGCTTTCGAGGAACTGGTTCAGAGCGTCGACATTGCCTCCTTCAATAAAATCTGATTGCTCCTGCTTCCTCTTTCTCAACCATCTTGTGGCATGAGGTTATGGGACATCCTTCCTTGCTGATTGGCTCGGCTGCGACCCTATTTTTCCCTCTTTCATTATAAGCTAAAGAAAAGTCTTACCGCAAGTCATCACTCATTTCCTCCTTCCTGAATCGTGTCATTTTTTCACCGGTATCATTTTTTCGTGGATGCTTATTTTGACTGAAGACTTGTCATTTAAAGTGATGCGTTCCATGGTCATTTCGTCAAGGAGGAATGGAGCCAAACAATTTAGCCATTGAATCTATGACGGTGTCCAAGGGCCCATCTTTCATTTTAATCCAACAGCGTGCGCTACTTAAGATAACTGATAGCCTTTTTGGGCTTTTAGTGTGGTCAGAGATTGGCCCAACTTACCCACTTTTGAGGCACAAGTGGAAATGCCTGTCAAAAAGAAGAAAGTGACAGTGTACTAGATGTATTGTGCCAAACGGCATGCTATGTGACTGTAGCGGATTTGGTGAGCCGTCATGTGCGAAACCATGTCACTTAATTCTCTTTTTTTCAAAAAGGATTTTTAAAAATGTCTGGAATAATTGAACGCAACTGGCTCTCAGTAGGAATTATACTGACGTTTTTGGGAGAAATATTGGCGGACAGCGCAACAATCACAGTGCAGATTCCCGCGGGGAGGATAGAATGCTTTTACCACGTCGGTGAGTGAGTTTTGCAACGTGGACCATCTTTCTCCTATCCTTTTCTGCTCATTTTCCTCATCAACCTGCAAAGTTCCTAATTGTGGTCTGTGTTTTGGTTTTAGCGACGCCCAACAAACCATTCGAGGTGGAATATCAAGTGAGCGAAAGTGATTACCATGACTTTGGGCAGTTGGCTGTCACGCGTGTTGGTTGATTGATTGATTGCTTAGCTGAATTGTTGACATGTTCCTTGCTCGTGCTGCACTGCTCTCATCATGGCTTTTCGTGTGATTGATTGATTTGAGCATTGAAAATTGATACTTTTACTGTAGCGTCTTTCCTTGTTGTTTGGTTGGAGGTGATAAGCGGCGGTGATCTGGACATAAACCTGGCCATTCGAGACCCCCATGGCGGCATCATCATCACGGACCAACGGAAGAGCGACAACCTTCACAAGTTGAACGGCGACAAACCCGGCGAATACCAAATGTGCTTTGATAATTCTTTCTCCACTTTCCAGCCTAAGCTGGTCTTCTTTGAAGTATTCGAGGACATGCAGGAGACGCATCAAAGCGAATTCCACAGCTTGGGTCAGGCTGAAAAAGGCATTGATCTGTTGGGAATGAAGATGGAGGACTTATTTCAGTCTTTGGGACGAGTTCATCTTAGCCTGGAAAAATCCATCAAATCTCAGGCACGAAGGTTTCAACTCAGTTTGGCAAACAGATCAATAGATACAATCATGCCATGAAGGTTAGGGAGTAGGAGAATTCAAATGACGATTGCTGTTTGGGTTGCAGACAGTGGTAAAGCATTTCGAAGCAGTGGACCGGATTATCGGCGAGACCAACTTTGAAAAAGTCAACTTTTACAGCACCATCCAGACTGTGGTCATGGTCAGCGTCGGCATCGTCCAGGTATCTCACCGGTAGTACATCATTTATAATGCTCCGACGAAGAGAGTGACTATTAGTATGTCGCAAACACTCATTCACAAATGCGAGCGAGAGAAACACCTATTCAAGATACATATACAGACAGAGGCAGTTAAACAAACAAAGAGACCGTGAAAGATAGAAAAGCCAAGATATAGGCAGACGGAGCCATAATGGTGTGAGAAAGACTTATGCTCAATCTTCTTCTTTCAGGTAGTCATGGTTCGCAGCCTCTTCGAAGAACGAAGCAAAATCGGCAAGGTTCTTCGGGGTGGAACCTCCTCACGGTCCTATTCGTAGATATCTTTTTTCTTTTGCAAATAACAATACAAAATATTTTGTCTTGATGACAATTAATGGCAGACTTTTGAAGTTGAAGAGTCGCTGAAAGAGCTAAGGGCTCATTTATTCCTCATGACTTACTGTGAGTGAAGCTCCACTAGGATTAGTCTTGAGTCGCCTTCCGCTTATCGTTCAAAAAGGAATACATTCGGGCATGATATCAACTCCAAAAATGGTAACCATCCAGTTGGAAGGAGTTATAAGCTATAAAAAAAGCAAATCGCTATGAGGATGAAGAGCTGGAATAGTTGCTGGTGAGATCGATCAACGTTTATTCATATAGAAGGGGCCTTGCTTACTTCTTTTTATCAGTTAAACGCACACCACATAGAGAGTTGAAAATAGTATGATTGTTTATTTGTCAGCAGACCTGAGCATTCATCTACAGGCACAGCTTTGAGCCACCATGTCGTCATACTGTTTCAAAATGACATTCTGCTCATTATCGAAATACAATAAGGAAATACTATAGAGCTTCTCCGGGACACAGCAAGCAGCTCCCACGTTGTTATGCAACTTCAAATGGTTAATAATGCTGATGACGGTGGCGTGGTTGGATGGCTTGGACTCCTGTCCGATCGGGAAGTGGCAGTCTCCGCGGCAGTGAAACGCCTATAACAACACCATTTATATCTTTTATTTCACTGCATGTCAGATAAAGAGGTTACAATCAACCCCGTTAAGCATACTTCATTTTTACATTCTCTTCCGGTTAGTTGTACTTTCAATCACAAGCCCAACCAATATAAAAGGTTACCTGAAAGCCTTTAGGCGAAATGATCCAACTGCTCCAGCCAATCTCCTCGAAACTAACGTACAGTTCGTGCCGCCGACATGAACCGCGAGGACCCTTAGACGAATTAGGTCCCCGGCGATACTTCTTCACCGAAACCTCTTGGCGTCTTTTATTCTTTCGAGGAGAAGACTTTTTTGACCGTTTCACCCGAACTGTCGAAGAAGATGAGGATGAGAGCGGGAAAATGCGAAAGATGTCTTGCGCGTCGAGATGTTGACTGGCGGATGGGCGAATCGGAAGGGACGCGTCCAACTGGTCGGCGGAACTGTAGCTCTGATAGAGATCCACCTGACCGAGTCGTGTTAGACGGTTCTTGAGGTATTCATTCTGCTTAGCTGAACCTAGACATGAGTACCGTTGCAGGTTGATCGCTATACTAAAGCCACACAGACAGACACAGAGCCAAAGACACGAAGAAACAGCCAGATAGACGGGCAGAGATATGTGTAGAAGACAGACACACAAACCGAAAGGCAGGCAGGCAGGTGTACAGGCTGATAGGACCGATGAAAGAATATTTGACAGGTGATGCAAGACACAAAGTCAACTACACAGGTACATTTTATAAGATGTCTTACTCTTGATTCGGTATTTGGGGTTCCTGTCCGGCCTGCCGTCATCCATGAAGAGAATGAGGACTGGACCTTGGTCCGATCCTTTGTTAATCCTGTAATTAATTATTTCTCCAGCCTCATTTCGCACTGTCGAGCTGATGGAAATTTGCAACCCTGTGAATAAGGTGATGCGAGTAAGTAAGGGGCACTTTCTCTAGAGAAGGCTATTTTTACCTCATGCTTTCGTGTCAAGTAAAACATTAATGAGAATTTTATTTGATTGCAATGAGGGAAATAAGGGAGGTTAGTAAGAAAGCCAGGTTGATTCTATTGAATTGGGCATTGGAATAAAATGAAAATTTGTGGTAATTGAAATAAGTCTAGACAATTTATGTTGTGAAGGCAGTCCCTGTGAGAGGTATATGAGTGTGATTAGTATACCGTAGTTGTGATGAGGGCGATTAATCCAGTCAACAACAGCGGGTCGAATGGTAATAAGATCGGTGAAGTTGCCGCCGCCGGCTGTTGGTCTGCTTAATCTACGCTTGGCGATTAGCCGTTTACGAAGAGGAAAGGCCCTTTCAATCAGGTACATTTCAACAAACACATCTTCACCATCCTCTTCCTTCTCTCTCTCCACCGAAACAGATGTCTTTGGCATGACCTTTGTCTCCATGCTCCGATGAATTTCATTTGCACCTCCCAGTGGATGAGCCGTTAGAAGCGGCAATAACTCCAAATGAAGTTCCGCTTGTAGAATTGTCTCGCGGGAATGTACGCTCGTCAGGTCAAAATGAAGTCCACCTTCACTCACCAAATCTGTTGTCCAAACATACCCAATAACCAAATTAATTACAAGTCTTAATTCTCTGCCTGTCTTCTTCTTTGCGTATTCTTAAAAGCGTTGTCTGTCCGTCTGCTTGCCTGTGTGTCTGTGTGTCTGTCTATCTGTCTATCTGTCTGTATGCCTGTTTGTTTACTGAATTAATGCGTCTGCCTCTGCCGGGATCGTAATTATTATTTTGCTTACCTTTGTTGGGGAAGCTCTTGATGAGATTGGCATGATAGGGATTGGGGAGTCTCATGACACCGTCTCGATCGGCGATGGTGTTGAACAAATTAATCATGTAAGGCGGCGGCTGCGGGAGACCTTTTTGCTGGTGGTCGTCGGCCATCATCCTCTCTTCCGGGCGACTTTGTTTCCACTCGGAATAGGATAAAGGTGAATCTTGCATGTCGTCCTTGTTGTTTGTAGTAATATTGTCCTGCAGAGCCATAAAAGTGTCGAGGTGATGTGGAGCATGAGCTGTTGTCCTTGCATTTTTGAGATTGGGTATGTCGAATATTTGGCTTAATTTGCGGATGGCCTCATCGTCAATCACTAATTGCTCCCTCGCTGAGGAAGATAAGGTAATTGCCTGTAGCAGTAGTGGGATAATTAGCATAATCATCGTAAAGACCTTGGAGCTGTCAAGTGATCTTGACTAAAGTCTAGACGGGCAAAACGGTTAAATGTCATATTTTACATCGATAAAAAGGGTTTGAGTAAGAATAATAAAAGGGTAATAGGCGTTTTATGCTTGCAATCACTTTCCTTCCTCAAATCATTTGGACAGAGGAAAAGGAAGAGAGACTCTCTTTTGTCTGAGTCTCATTGGGAAAGGAAGGGAAGGAATGGCGAGTGTTGAAAAGGTGCGAAATTCTTGTGTACCTCGTCAACCACGCCCCCAATCCTTGATCCACAGTCCATAGCCAATAGTTTGTCGGGAAAATGCCTTCTGCAACTTTTTCATCTGTGCTAGGTATATCATTAATAATTAACTACTTACGCATTTACTTATTGCAGTATAACATTTATTTAGAAAAATGTTCAAATAATTGTTTGAGTGAGTGTTTGAGACTTTTCAATATTTTCAGTCTTAGCATAATGCAAATTTAATTTTAAATGAAATTCCATTAGCGAGTTCTCTTATTTGAAGAGGGTACTAGTAACTGTTAAATATAATGAAGAATAAAATTGTTCTTTATATTTTATTATGTGAAGGGAAAAAGAAAAAGGTTCGTGTAGTAGTTTACCTCTTCTTATACACTACCTCCCAATGTGTGTGTGGAGGGAGCAATGTAATCAAGACCTTTGGAATGCGTGTTAACTTGATTGATTTTCATATGCAGTAAAGGCGTTAAGAGTGTTTGGTGAGTAATCTTGAGGTATGCGAAGCAAGCAATTGTCCATTGTCCATTGCATTCCTCCTCTTGCATTTTCTCAGCCCAAAACCGGCTTATTTCTTCTACCTATTATTGACAGACCGAGTACCTACCCGAGTAGAGTATAAATCTTGTCATTTCCTTGCTTTTCAAAAGCAAAGGATAAAGGATGCCGCCACCGCCAGAGTGAAAGGAGGTGCGCCCTGTAGCGTGAAGAAGTGCTTGAGGGAGGAGAAAGCCCGGCCGCACCTGCACACCTACCTGGACGAACAAAAGATTGCGCCTACTTTCATTCTATCCCACAGAATCGCAGATTACTCAATGCTTTAGACTGCGCGCATGTTATGACCAAGGTCAGTACACCCATATTTCATCAGCAAAACCTATCCCATCTCAAACCGCGTGCTGCCAAGGACAAAATGAAAGATTAATTGCCAACTATCCACTCATATGCAAACGTCGATGGCTAGGAGAGAAAGGCCGCTTCAACAAGCAATACAATATCTTCAGGACTTGTGAGCATTCTCCGCGGCCAGATGGAGTTCCGCGGTGCGCTTCTTTAGTACCACTTCCGTCAGCAGCTGCTGCAGGTCCACATTCTGTCGGGAAAGCCCTTCCGTCACCGTGCGCAGTCGTTGCACCATCCTCCAAATCTCCAGTCTACCCATCCGTTGACTCAAAACAAAAAGGAACGTGTCATGGCAATTCAATCAGACACAGAGAGAAAGATTGTGAGACACTGACAGACAGACATGGACACAGACATCTAGGAGGAAAGTCACCAGCAGCCACCACATACATTTCCTCAACAGATGGGAATGACAAATCGGACACGTCCAAGACAGCTGGAAGAGGTGAATGCAGGAAGGATGCGCTAGTCCAATGCCGGTCGGCATTGGAGGTAAAGGAAACATTCTGCAAAATAATGGCCAAATTACCTTTTCAAGATCGTTTATGGAGTGATAAAAAGCCATCATTACCCGATTGTTTGCTGTTTTATTAACTCGTGGAGGCTTCTTGGGCATTTCGGAGGAAGCAGAGGGATGTGAGTTGTTATTATTGTTGGCCATCCGGGAATCGTTGTCTGATTCACTTGTTGCACTATCCAGTCGCTTAGATAACTGGCAACACATAAAACACCATTATCTTCACAATCTACATCAAAAGAAACTGCTTTATAAAGAAAAGACTAAAAAAGATCATTACCATTATAACATTAGTATTTCAAATGCACAATACAACCAAGGGTGAAATGCCTCAAATGAAAAGTCTTAACTTGTAACTTGCAACGTTAGCGCCATGTAAAGACCTTTTTTTTAACTTATGGGGGATTCTTTTGCAAATTTAGTTTAAATAATCATTGGCAACAATTGCATTTTTAAGAAAAGAGTGCCTGTAAATACTGCTGTATTAGCTGCATTAACTGCATTCCATTCCCCCGGACAAAGATTGAGGACATTTGGCCAACTAATATGGCATTTACTTCCTTCACCACATCTACTTAACGGCATTAAAACAACACAAAGCATCCATATATCTTTCGCAAGTCTGTAGAATCAATCGAATAAAGTATAATAAAAGTTGAGCCTACCAAAGGTGAACTCCTTGGGGGTAGCTGTGGTGGAGCGCCAGTTGAAGACGGCGGATGCGGACCCTTATTCGCACTCTTCTCAATCATCTGGCCTTGCAGGTCCAGAGAGGCACTTCGAGAATGAAAGGAACGCGGCGGTGGCGGAGGAGCCATTGCGCTGTCAATTACAATGACTGAAGGATTTGTCGGTCCCACAACAGTCACATTGCTTGTCCCAACTGTTCCGGTGGAGAAGGATCGACCATCACGAACGGCAGCGGAACTTGTCGAGCTCCGAAGGCTAGCTGAACTGCTCGATGATTTCGGGGATGCTTTCACAGGCAGCGGATGGGATAATTTCCTTTCCTAAACGGCAAAAATATGACACCGAGTGCTCTTAGTCTGCCTATCTGTTCGTGGGTCTTTTTGTCTTTTTGTTTGTTTGTTTGTCTGTCTGTTTGTCTGTTTGTTTGTCTGTCTGTCTGTCTGTCTGTCTGTCTGTCTGTCTGTCCGTTGGTCTGTCCGTCTGTCTGTCTTAATGGCTTGCTCAGTGAGTGTTTAGCCTGGTGTGTCTTGACCTAGAGGCCTGGGACAACTGCACCATACATACAGCGTCTACGGTACTCCGAAATTCAACTGGCCCTATCCGATTTCGAGGCGAATCACTGAATTTCGTCCACTACAAAAGCAGTCCAACATTATAAAGACAAGTCCAAGGAAAGACAATCACACCGAAATGTGCACACAAACAACGGCAAGACAGGAACGTGGACGGACATACACACACACACACACACACACACAGGAAAGGTACCTCTGGCTGATGAGTGTAGTCGCTAGCAGATAATTCGTTGGTAGAACCTTCAGCTGCTTTGAGGATGTGTCTGGTGGAGTTCTTTAAAGAGGATGGAAGTTGTAAGGGTAGCGGTAGACCGTGTCGTCGAGCAACGCTCAGATGCATAGCGTAGCAGAATTCCGCCAGGCTCAGCCGACCGTCACGATCCACGTCGCTACAATTCCTGGAGCGAAGAGACCAAATCAAAGTAACAAGACCTGACAAAGTGCTAATAGTAAAGAGTCACTACTTACCAGATTTCGCCTAAGTCGCTCAAAGGCAATTGAGAATTCTCGAAAAAGACGCGCGCATCTTTGCCTGAAAAGGACCAAATTTTATCAGCCATCTAGAGAGCACAAATTATTTATCATAAATTAATGAAGGAAGTAATTAATACCTTGGATAAAGGCATGGACATCGGGCTGAAGTCTTAGAAAGAGAGAGAGATACCATCCACGTTGTTCCGGAGAAATCTTCCATGGATCATCCGGGTCGTCGTTCTCCTCGGAATTATCCGAGGCAGATGCCTCCTCGTTCTCGTTGTTATCTAACAATCCGTGGCTCTCCTCCTCATAACCCGGCCACTGATGAATGGTCGCACCTATACGACAATGACGAGAAGAATGATTGACCAATCAACCAATCAATTTATGCAATTCCCCAACAATTCATCTCTTCAATCTAAAGAGGCCTATTTTGCCTTCTCGTCCTCCAAGGGGCAAGATATTTTGGCAATAAATCCATTTTTAATTCCAAAAAAGTCATTACTCATAGCTCAATCAATACTGAACTGTTGAGAGTTGGATGAATATAATGCAGATAAAGTGCAGAGCCAAGAAAGCAATCAAGGGATCAAGTGATGAATCAAACGAGCCGACTTACTTAAAACTGAAGGCGAGCTGCGATTTGAGCGTCGAGAGGATGTCGTTTCCGCGACATTATCCACTCCTTCTACCTCACTGTCCTCCTTCTCCTCCGACTCGGAGGAGACGGAGTCGCTGGCGGAGTTACCTCTTCCTTCTCTACCGCCATCGGATTCGTTGTTACTTGACGCATCCAAATCAGTTTCATCAACAGCAGGAGGATGTGGCTCCTTTGGATTAATTCCACTGCTCGAAGGCCCGCCTTGATCCCATTGCAATAATGAGGAATTCTGCTGCTGCTGAAGACGGGCACTTTTGTTGGAGGGGGGAGGAGGTGGAATGGAAGACGCCATCAAAGCATCAATTCACACAACACACAATATAACATTTACTACATACAATCCAATCATTTCGCGCGGCAAAGCGAGATAAAGATGAAAGAGCTCTTTTCCCAAGAATATGTTTGTAGATTGAAACAGTTTCAGGAAGGAAAAAAACGCTGGGAGTGGGTAACGACTAATAACGAAGGAGTAAAGATTCTATTGAGTGGCGACCTCGAAACCAAAAGAAACATTCAACACATCGAGAGGAATTTGGTGAAACGAGTCAGGCTAGGAGCAGTCCAACCACGTGATATGCGAGCTATTTCTCCCATAGAAATGATCATGTGTAATCAAATGGAACTTTGTTGCACGTCACCTTTATTTTTGAACGACAGCACTGCGTGCAAGGGTGGTAAATTCCAACTCCACTATTCTGAGACGTGAAATTGGAAGTGGTCAAGTGGTTTCCCCCTTCCCGTTTCAGATCTCAATCCGTTTGATATTCGATGCTGATATCCACGAACTGAGGCATTATAAAAACTGAGCTTGATCATTTTGCCTGTCTTCGACTCGGGCTCGTATACTCTAGGCACGGAAAGAGAATCCTCGTTTGGAAAGCCAGAACCAACGTAGAGGAAAAAAGGAAGAATTGAAATCGTACCCGGACAGGCCATGTCTCCATTAACAACAAAATTATTAACAACATCTTTTTCGCAAATTTTTCTCTCTAAAAGTCAACTTTCTTTCAGGGCGGTTTCAAATTCGATTTTTTCCATCTTTGTACGTAGAAGACCCCTTCAGGTGGACCTTCCTCATACCTAACACAAGCCCAGGTAATAGTACAGCAATGTATGATCCAATGGACGTCCGTATACTACTACTCACTTGAAACCGTGCTTGTTCAGGTAGACGCCAACCATCCGTCGCACCTCAGATGTCCCCGAGCGACTGTGAAGACCACGGCCAGAGATGATTTTAATTTCCTTTACCGTGTGCCTCCGCTCAAAAAAAGTGTCCAGAGCGTGGTTAACCTCTTCCATACGGATGCCTGCAGACGTAATATGACCAATCCATAAAGATCCGAGGTAAGAAAAGAAGGCTACACTAATCACCGTGAAGGTCAATTTCCCCGTCACCGGCATTTAGGTTTCGGGTGTGGAGAATTTCTTTGCTCGCCTCCAGATGGGCTTCTTTCGCCAATTTCTTTGTTTCGTGGCTCTGCAAACAAAATATATATGCACGTACTTTGGCAGACAGGACAACCGAGACACCGACAGTTAGTTAGGCAGATAGCACCAGACAGACTATGGAAGAAAAGCCAAATCAGAAACGGTAAAGATGCAGGTGGACAGACAGACGCACATACAGACAAGAAGTGAGAAAAGAGAAAAAGCTACTTGTTGCAAATAGTACGCCGACGCTCCGCCTCCCAATTTCCATGCATTGCCAGCCTTCCTTCCGAGATGGATGGCTTTTTTCTGCAACTCGATCGCTTCCTTGAAGAGAAACCCGAAACAGCCATCAAAGACACATACGATTGTGTAATAAAGGCACCATCCTTGGCGTGTGCTTACTCCTCGAGCACCGTAGTAATCAACGGGATCGACAGGTCCCTTCTTGGGTAATCCATTTCCCACAGGGGATTGTCGGGCATGTGAGGAGACGGGTGTGACCACGATGGTCTTGGCGCTGCTCGGCCGCACGAAAGCGCTCTCCAACTTTGCAAGCTACCGAGGTATTGGAAAGTCAAGCACATTTGTTGAGCAAGCAGCCGGTTGTGCCAGACGAAAGGAAAGAACGCCTACCGGCTTTTCAATACCAGCACCGTGCAGCACAGGTCCGACAGCATGAACGTTCTTCGGAGTGGAGTCCGGCACGGCATAGCCGGTCTCGGGCGACTTGCTACGCAAAACAAAAACACTTGAGACAAGTCAAGCTTCAGATACGAAATATAAAAATATAAACTGATTACGCGAAACAAAGAGACACACACAAAGGCAGATCAGCAAACAGGCGAGTATGTTTCAACGTCTATTTCTCTACGTGTTATTCGCCTTTAATAAGTGCCAGTATTTATTTTTCATGTGTAAGTTTATCTGTCTGTCTGTCTGTCTGCATGACTAAGGAAGGAAGTATTATTGTAATCGTAAAAATGTCTGTCTGGCAGCTTGTAAAACTATCTGTACTTTTACCGTAAATCCTCCTAAGTAGTTAAATTAAGATGAAGGAAGACAGACAGGCGTAAGACAGGCGTAAGACAGACTCTTACTAAAAGACAGGCGTACTCACTTATGCGCTCGCATCAACACATCCACCCATTTGGACTCCACACCTCCGTTGGACTGATACTGCAGTGCACAAGTGACGTCCATTCCATGACCGTTCTATAAGATACGCATACTTGCTCTGCCATCATTTCAAATAATCCACGGCCAATTATCTTACCGAATCTTTTTCCACCAAAGATAAGGCGTACGTCTCGTCCATAATCTCTCGCATTGAGTTCTCCCGCAATGACCGCTCTGCGTACGTCTCATGCTCGAACGTCTGTAGACATCGCGCCAGCTTCTCGTCTGTCATAAAAGAAACTAGGCTTACATGTAGATGCGTTTGAGCATGCGTAGAATTAATTGTACCGGCAGAAATAACGCTCTCCGGGGACTGCTGCATCACCACGGATTCTTGGGTATTCTTCCAGGCTTGGTAGATCTTGTAGGCCAAGTTCATATCCAAATCCACGACCATATTATCTGGGGAGGGAAATTGCAGGCACGTACTAGTATATGGATTACGGAACCAGTTAGCAAGGGGCAAGCAAACATTCAAGGGCATGCAATTTACAAGAACATGTCGAAAAGGGACTTTAGCCATCACGATAGACTATTCCTACCTCTTTCGTTGCAGTCAATCGGGACGCCCATTAAACCGAAAGTCATGATGAGACGGACGGCCAGATCCTTATCCAGTGTTAACTGCATAGAATTTTCGCCTTCTTGATAAACCTCTGCACCTTCTGTCATGCCGCCAGTTTGATCCGACTCGCTGCTCAAGGCAAAGTCCGAGGATGATTCTCCGGTCCAGACGCTCTCTGACACGTCAGGGACCACTTCCGGTGAAATGGGCTCCTGCAAAAGCGGCTCGGAAACTTGGACGTCGGTAAGGCTCATGGGAGGGGAACTCGAGTTCGTAGCCTAAAAATATATTTTTTATTAATTTCCTTCTTTCAGCATGTATCCTTATCTACAGTACTAGTGGCTTGGTTATCTATCTATCCGTCAGTTAGACTGTCTAGATTGCTTTTTTGCTTGTCTCTCACAATAACTGAATTTCTGTCTGTCTGTCTGTCTGTCTGTCCGTGAGTCAAACTCTAGATTATTTGTCCACAGCCACATATCTGTTTATCTGTCTGTCTGCCTGCCGATCCATTAGCCATCTGTGCCTGGAACTGCCTGTCCTAGTCTGCCCGTGACTCTGTCTGCTGGCCAGTCTGATTTTGCCTGCCAGGTTGTACAAACCGAGCTCAATGATTGGCTGTCGCTCAAAAGCGATACATCACAGCGAGAAGGACGGAGCCTGCTCGTTGCGTCGACTTCATGGGTGATCGATTGATCGATTTCTTCGATCACTGAATTCAACGAACTATCCGTGCTTTCACTGGGAATATTCTTGGCCGCCCAGTTTTCCAAGTCCATTTCTCGCAGATGATCATGCGCTTTATCCACATCTCCATTACAGCTGAAACAAATGGAAAAGAATGAATCTTTGCGAATATAAAAGATATCAATCAAACAGTCAATTTAGGACAATTACCAATAGAAGTAAAATCCATCCACTAATCAATCAATCTATCGATCAATAAATCATTTTCGCAAATGGTTCTCAATTCCTTTAATCCAATAATCAAGCGCCCGACTTACTTTTCCAACAGCAACTGAACGACTTCATGACTGATGTCAGGGAAAATGTCCTGGAGCATTTCCGATTTTTCCCGCGTAGTTATTTCTAAAAACGCGAAAAATACAAGAGAAAGTTGCGCCAGTGATGGAGGATATTTTATGAACTGTTTTTGTCTTCGGAGATGAACTCGTTGAACCAGATCGGTTCAGCAGAAGGCTATGTACATGATAACATTCACAACACTTCCTCCAGCTCTGAAGGAAAGGATTTTTCCGGCTTACTTTTCTCCTTCGGGTACTTCCGATACTTTCGAGCGTTCATTTTGCACGCAGCACTCCACGAAGAACAAATTCAACTGTTTCCCACTCTTGGAGGAGGAAAAATTGGTAATAGACCCAAGGTGCCTGTTTGCTGATGATCCCTGCGTTGATTTTGTCCACAAAATCGGTCCAATTCTTTCGAACTTTACTTTTTTCGTTCGGTGAAACATAAAATATCGAATGTACTCCCAATAAAAACTAATTTTAAAGAAGGGAAATAATGGGACTTCGTAGCAATGTTCAAATGGCATGAAATAAGATGAGGAAACAGCTGATTGCCAAAATTCCTTGTCTGGAGGCGTGGTCTACGGTTGGCCACACCTCGTTGAATCAACCAGCCTTCCAGGAACAGGAAAACATAGGAATCGTAAGACAATGTTGGCTTGGAATGGAATGGAATAACGGACGAGGCAGTAATTCAACGGAGGTACACACACGGACTGAATGCTCGGCTGATTGAGCCAAGCCTCTTAACTCGTCTAAAACATTGCATCTGCACGGGCCGAGTGACGTAGCTTTCCTCGGTTTGCCTAGCTTTCTGATTGCGTGTGTAAGTACCACTTTCCAGACGGAATTCTGGGAATTACACGGTTCACCAAATTTCGCTTGACGTGTATTCCAGGTTCCAGCTGCCCACGGAACTTGATGGAATTGGATGAGTTTTAGACCAGTTTTCTTGAAAATCCGCGCACTGATTTTCTTTCTTTCAGTAGCATTTCTTCACGATATTGTTCTAATAAACTAATTCGTAGTTAATGTTTTCCTCATTTGAGCTTGCTTATCCCTGATCGTTTGAAAAATGGGAATCAAAGACTTGTCCAAATTGATTCAAGAACACGCACCGGCAGCCATCAAGGTAAGACAAATTGCAAGATCAAAATAAAAGCGGGGTGCAGTTTATTTTTAAAATGTTTTCCCTGCGTAGGAGTCGGAAATGAAGAATTATTTCGGACGCAAAGTGGCCATCGATGCCAGGTAATACATTTGGAATAAAGAAGTCCAATAGTTTGATGGGTAACAATCGCCTTTTTTTCCAGCATGGCCTTGTACCAGGTAATCAAGTGTTATACTTATTGGCTGTATTTCAATATTCAACCGGTGGCCTTGTTCCTTTCTTTGATTGGCCTATTGACCATGTATGCAGCATTTTTTGTTATTGCGCAGTTTATGATCGCGATCCGTGGGGACGGCGATGTCCTGACCAACGAAACAGGAGATGTGACAAGCCATCTAATGGGAATGTTCTATCGCACCATCCGGATGCTGGACAATGGGATCAAGCCCGTCTGGGTTTTTGACGGTTAACACTTTACTGCACGCGTCACGATTGATTGATTGATTGATTAGAGTTCTGCATTGCGTTCATGATTGATTGGTCGGTTAGTTCTTTTCTTTCCCAATTTTTTATTTAATGGGTTTTTTATTAGTTTAACTAGTGTAATTTCAGTTGTGGAAAGTGCATTTAAGCTGATTTTGATCATTCAGTGTGAATGTAATTTATATAATTTGGAAATTGAATTAGACTAGTTGAAGTTAATTAATTATAGCTACAGCCTAGTGCGTGCTTGATTCATCTGTTGGTCCTCTTCTCCTCTCAGGCAAACCACCTGAATTGAAGTCGGTGACGCTGGCAAAGCGGAAGGAGCGTCGAGAAGGAGCTGAGAAAGATCTGGAAGAGGCAAAGGAAGTTGGCGAGGGAGAGGACGTTGAAAAGTTCCAGAGGCGTCTTGGTAGGACTGACTTGCTCTTTTATCCTCATGATTGGCAACTTACACATTTTTATGTCTGTCTCGTGTCTCTATTGGTTTATTCCTTCATTCCTCTATTCCTTCATTTGAGTGTTTGTGTGTCCGACTCACCGCTCTCTGTAGGTGAATGTGTTTAAGTTAGTCATAACCCAAGAGAAGATGTCTGTTTGTTCTTGTGATTTACAGTGCGAGTGACAAAGCAGCACAACGACGAAGCCAAGCATCTCCTCAAGCTGATGGGTGTACCTTACTTTGAGGCTCCTTCCGAAGCGGAAGCGCAGTGTGCCCAGCTGGTACGAGACGGAAAGGTCTTTGCCACCGCCACTGAAGACATGGACGCTTTGACATTCGGCTCCTCCATTCTCTTGCGTCATATGACTTTCAGTGAAGCAAAGAAAATGCCCATCTTGGTACGAAAGAAAAAGATTAAGGACATTAATTGGCTGAGGGAGAGTAGAGACAGAGACATGTTTGAATATTTTTTAGGAGGTGCACCTGTCAAAAGTGTTGGAGGATTTCGGCATCAGTCATGACCAGTTTATTGATCTCTGCATCCTTTTAGGCTGTGACTACTGCGACTCCATCAGGGGAATCGGTAGGGGTTCTGGCATCTTTCCCCTTACTGACAGCCAATACTTTCTATTTTACGGTTCAGGTCCAAAGAAGGCGTTCGACCTGATTAAGAAGCACGAAAATCTGGAAGGAGTCCTGGCCAATCTGGACAAGAAAAAGTATCCCGTCCCGGAAGACTGGCCGTTTGAGGTGGTGCGTCAGTACTTTCAGAAGCCGGAAGTCACTCCCGGCACCGATGTCACGTTCAAGTGGGAAGAGCCTGATGAAGCTGGCCTCATCGCTTACCTCTGCGCGGTAATTGTGTGATTTGTCGATATCCCATTCAATGGGTTTACTACATTACATATTCGTTTAATAAACCGATGGACTGGTTGTCACTACTACCAGCTTATTTGCCTTTATTTCAGGACAAGGGATTCGCGGAAGATCGCGTGCGAAAGCAGGTAGACAAACTGAAGAAGATGAAGCAAGCCGGACCGGTCCAGGCAAGTATTTAATTAAAATGAATTTTCGTTGAACCATCATTGATTGATCGTATTGATTGTAGAGTCGCATGGGCGATTTCTTCAAAGTCATCCCTAGCGAGGCCAAACCCAAGCCCGTCATTCCGGCCGCGTCTGACTCCAAGAAGAAGGACACCGATTCCGGGAGTAAACGCAAGGGAGCTCCTGCCGAGAAGAAATCTGCCAGTGCTTCTAAGAAACCGCGCTGTGGACGCTAAAATTGTTGAGGGACTCTTCCTCTTCTTACACAACAAGGCAACTACATTAAAGTAATGTTTTCTCATTAAAGGCAAATTAAAATGGGGGCTAATCTGACATTTTAGTGTGGTAGACGTCTTTGAGCCGGAGCTGGGAAATTTCCCTCTCTTCTTGCAGCCAAAAGGGATGATCGGGATATTCATTTGCGGCGGCGTGTATTTTAGCCTGTTCCTTCTTGATCGCGCTCCATCGCTCCTTGCGCTTCTTTTCCTGCATCAGCAGGATGAACTTGCGCATCATTCCAAGTGGTTTCTCTTGAGTGTAGCGTCGCTTGAAATGTCTAAAAAAATAAAGGAAATAAATAAATGTGTCGTACCCCATGACTACCATCACTAACACACACAAACTATCAACAAGCATTACTCAATTTCTGTAAAATACTACTAGCACGACCAATTCGCAAGAGCAAAATGCCAAATCAATTCTACCTCATAAAGTATATTGCAGACACAATAAAAAGAATAGGTTTTGTGCAAGGAGCCTGTACCTGGGGTTCCTCCAATACGGCATGAGATGCTCTTGATAGATGTAGCGGTAGCGTTGGCCAGTCAAGCCATAACATTCCCGTGAAGGCGGCTCTCCGGTGATGCCGACTTGCAAGAGTTTGACCGCTCGATCCCTCTCCTTGATCACTTCCTGCAGACGCGTCATGCTTTCCTCCACCTTAATTAACCATAATCAATCTTAACAGCCACCTTTATCCATTTCTTTTTAAATTAATTCACTTTAAATTTCACCATTTTCTTCTTAGTTATAAAATTGCATTTGAATTAAAAAATCATTTTGGTTAAATTAAAGTGAATGAGGTAAATGAATGAATGCATGATGAATCCTTTTCAATTCAATTAAAGTTCAGCAATAATATCTAATTGAATCCTGCAACGGAAAGGTTTGCTTTACCCGGTATCTGCGTTCAGGATTGGGAAATGGCTCAATCACCCGTTCGCATTCTTCCTCCATGGTCAAGAGCATATTCTGAAATACAAGCAAAAACACTATTTATTTATTTATTTATTGCATAAGCCAACCGTCATTCGTACCTTTTCTTTGTACAGCACAAACCTACAAATGAAAAAACCCCCAATATTACTTATCAGCCAGTCTGCAATTCTCCAGAATTTAAACAAAACCTCAAATTTTAATTGAATAAGAAATAATAATTTTAAATTAGATCCATTATCTAATTACTTGGGATTGGCTGAATTGATCGATTGATTGGTTGATTCCGAATTGCAAATTCTTTCCGGTATTCTTCTTTCCTTAATTTCTTTTGTAAATCAGTCAAAATATCTTGCCCAACGTAGCTGCGGCAGCACTAGCTGGCAACTTACCACAGCTTGTGCAGGTCAATGTTAGATTTTATCCTTAGCTCATCCTTGCTCCACGAGCGGCCTGCCAAGGAAAGGAAAAAGTAATCAATTGTAAAAATCAATCAATCGACCAAAGCATTTCTGGCAATGGACATTCATTACCGAATCACGCAATCAATCAAACGAACACATTGACAATATCATCCTCACCGGATCGGACTTCCTTGGCGCCCCAGTTCTTCTTGTCGTCGAAAAATTCCATTAAACTATAGCGACGGGATGACGTGTGAAATAATACCGCCTGG
Organism: Hypsibius dujardini; assembly: GCA_001579985.1. NCBI lineage: Eukaryota > Metazoa > Tardigrada > Eutardigrada > Parachela > Hypsibiidae > Hypsibius > Hypsibius dujardini. Next base: position 88,530 of record LRSR01010243.1, on the reverse strand, counting down.
TGGGATATTTGAAAGACCATTTTTGATGGAGTAACAAGGCCGAAAAAGGGGAAAAGCGTTGCGGTGGAGCGGAAATTGCAGAATGATTTCAAGAGCAACTTGCCCCCCATGGTCAGGGCAAACGACGCCATTTTGATTAATGCAATTTATTAACCAAACAACAATACAACAGATGCGGACTGACGCAAATTATTATCCCACAAATTAGGATAAAAAAGATGCCAAAAATGAAAAGTAGTATAGTAGTAAAAATGAATGTTCTTCAACCAGGCGGCAGCACATCAAACTCTCACACTCCCTTGGCGGGCAGACTAAAACAAAACCTTCAATCTGGCAACTATCTTTCCATAAAATAAGATGTGAGTTAGTGTCAGACCAATTTAATTGATCTCTATTTATACACCATTAATAGCAAAAATGAGCAGTACAGTAGATAGAATTTGAGTTAAAGTAATTAATATACGTAATACATGATTGTAGACATGTTAATATGTGCAATTTTCTTACCTTGCAAATGCCATTATCTTCCTTTTAATCCTAATATATGCCGATTAATTTTAAAATTTCATTATATTAAATGTGAAATAGTGTAGTCTTATCATTTAAGTTGGACAGAAAAATATTTTAGTTAACTGCAAGTCAAAAAATGAGGCCTTTTTTAAAGTACTGTACATGCAGTTTGGGAAATTCTGCCGATTGGCCAGGGCATCAACTTTTCACTATAAACTGCGAGCTACGAGACAGTTAACTAAACTAAGTAACTGAACTAACTTACTAAATACACATTTTTCGCTATAGAGAACCTAACCGGTAGTTCAGGGCCAGAGGGAGGTGATTATTCCGACTAAGCAACATTTGCTGGAGAATTAACCTAAACTCCATTCCTGAATGCCCAACTCCTTCATCATGAAGGACTCTGCAATCTAGAAATCGTGAAAGTTCAGACGAAGAGTACGAACGAGTTTATAGAATTATATGTATAAATGGGTGAAGGCGCTTCCAGACCGCTTATCTTGAATATTGAGTAATCGCCCAGCATAGAAATGTTCCTTCCTTGAGGCCGGGCAGAGTCCAACATACAACCGATGTGATCAATCATCTTAGAGTACAGTAGAGCCAGCATAACAATCAACCAGGCATCCCTTCTTCCTTTCTTCCTGCCACTCTCCACAGTAATTCTAGTCATCAAAAGCTACTTTTTGCATAGAGCTCAAGCTTAAGTTTACAGTCAGGCTTTTGGCGAGCCATTTTGGCAGTGTTGCGGTTTTAAGTTGCTTTTAATAGGCCAACAAGGCTCAATCCGCGTCTGTATTTTTTATTCTCTTCATAAAGAGGAGAAAGAAAGAATGGGCGAAATTTGTGTTAAGGATGTCCATTTTCGTCTCATTCATTAACTATTCCACTTTTGGCGGAATGATTTCACCTCGTCCGGCGCGATCGACTGGAGCAAATGGACTTTCGTCTGAGGAGCAACACAATATGTCCTATTATTGGGCTAAGACAACTGCTGGCACCATCTAAAAGCAAGGTACTCTTTTCATTTCCATGGAAGAAGAGGCCATTGGTGAAAGTCGACCTCGTCAGTACCCGGGAAACGGAAACGGTCTTACTCTTACTCTGTGCGACAAGTCCATGCAAGAAAGGCCGGACCCTTCCTATATGGTGAATTTGAGTGGAGAGTCAAAATGGCAAGAGCAAGAAGTGCGGCAACATCCGTCTCATTGATCTTAGTGCCGCCCGAGTGTGCGAGGGGAGAGATCTTTTCATGCTGCCCAAATGGAATGCCAACCTTCATTTGCATGTATTCCTCTGCCGGTAAGACGACTCTAGATTATTCGGGCAGGAAGATTGACAGATCCCAGAAGAGACCATGTCAAACAAGAAGACAAGTCACAAGGGAGCCATGTACGTAGACAGACATACAAAGACGCACACACAGATGCAGATAGGCTGGCAGAACTACTCAATTATTGCGGACATTAGTTTTCGGTGAGTTTTGCGAAATTGGAGAAACAAAATGTTTTCCGTTGTTGGTTGTATATTGCTAGGCAATTAAAGGGAGCATCTTGAGATGATATACAACATCTTCAACTCGGGTCCCAGCCCCGCTTTCTACTCCATTCTACTACTTTCTACTTCTATTGTCCCTGCATTTTCACCTCTTCCGGCTAAACTAGACGAATAATCTCAGCGTCTGCTCCATCGACAGCGAGGAGCGCTTTCGTCTGGAGAAGAAAAAGTTGATTCTACGCGAGGTGTTGCAGCTAAGCCTGCTAATCAAGACATCGCCTTCATCATCTGAGGTTACCACTGCCACGGATACACCTTCAAGTTGACTATATGCAACACATTTCTTCTCACTGATGCATGGATATGCGACGACTACCAACCTTTTTACATCTGCTTATACTCTTTTTATCGGGCTCCTCAGCCACGAAGGAAGATTATGTAGAACGACACAATACTATTAGAACGGTCTTTTTTGTTGGAAAATGGTGCTGAATGAATTTGGAGAACTTTTTATCCTAAATCTGCAATTGAAATGAAGTATTTCTGGTGGAACTCGAAGATACAGTCAAAGTCCTGAGATTCGAACGACGTCACCTGTCAGTTTCTACTTTACTGTCTCAAACTCCAAACTACCAACGGCCGACTTGGAGCAAACGGTTCGGGCCCGAGCCGCCCAGCCTAGTCTCAGTCACCAAACCAAACGGGAAAGTAGACCATTTCAGCGTCTTTTATGAAACGCAATCCGTTTCGCCTACTTTTCCGACTTTAATATTTAACACAAAAACAGAAACAACACCTACATACTTGCATACAACGCTCTCAACACTCAAGATCGATTTCGTCGCCTCTTCGACGTCTTCGTCAAAAAGAATAAATTGGCCGATTTCCAGCGGATCAACTGACTGCGGAAAGTTTAAGTCTTCAACTTCTTCTTCCGCGCTAATTGCCTGGACGGGTTCTTTCGGCTTTTCCACCGCAATGTTGCAATGGCGGAAGCAGTTTGTGAACGTCGAAGGTGCTTGATTATTGTAGGCAGCAACAGTCCAAATACAGGCTTCCTACACTGCCAGGCTCTTACTGAGCTCTTCTACATTGTCAGAGTCTTTCGTTTTTTTCACGACAAGGGCGGAATAACTGTCGAGAAAAGTGATCCTTGAAAGCCTTGATAATGCCCGCATCACAAGGCTGGACCTTCGATGTGTTATTTGGCGGAAGGAACAGAAGTTCAACGTGTGAATGGTTCTCCGTTATCTTCCCGTCAGTTTTTTCGTGACCTTAAAAGCTGTCCAGGATGAGAAGGATTGAGCGATTTTGTTTGTTTATTTCGTCATTGAGCGAATTCAGCCAGTCGTTGAAGATTGCACCGGTCATCCATGCTGTTTTGTTGTGATAGTAGGAGAATCCGTGCTCCGCGAGAGTTACGTTCCTGATGTTGCGTTTTGTGAAGGCTCGAGGGTTCTTCGCAGTTCCCACAATACAAGAAGGAAACCTGTCACCCGCAGCGCTGCCGGCCAAGAGAACTGTCACTCTTTCCTTCGCTACTTCTGCTCCCTTCACCTTCCTTTCATTCTCAAGGACAAATGATTTCTAGGAAGCTAGCGAAAAAAGAGCCCCGTTCCAAATGTTGGAGATGTGGTAGCGCTTCAGGATGGCAGGCAGCTTCTCGAACCAAGCATTGACGACTTCCTTATCGACGCTGGCAGCTTCACTTTAAAAAGGAGTTGATGAATAGACCTCACAAGATTCTTGTCTTATGAATTGTCAACTTTTCCACTTTTTATCAACAGCATCAAAGATGGAAAAATGTTCTCTTGCACACTCTTTTGTGTTTGACTGTTTAAAAAGCATTTTTTCCACTTTGAATGTTTTACCATGTAATTTAAAAACAAAATTATGGCGCTTGCAAAATTCCCGAAGCCACCCGGAGCTCGCCCTGAAGTTCTTCATACCCGCTTCCGTTGCAACATCATCGGCCGCAAGCCGCAAAAAATGCCGCTGATGGGAATGTTCTTCTTCCGGGCCTTCCTCAGAAATTTCACCGTCCCCTTTTCCAACGCCAGATGACGTAGACCTCGCGTGGCTAGCTTCTTTTAAGGACTCTTTGTTTCCAATGCGGCCAGAATTGCCTCCTTATGACGGAAGATGTAGGAAATCGCCGGTTTCCCGATGGAGAATTTGTGAGATATCTAGGTGTAGTTTGTTCCAGCAGCAATCTCCTGCAGAATCTGCCCCTTTTCGCGCAGGGTTTTGCGCTCTTTGCGGTTACTCCCAATTTCATCCGCTTTTGCCTTTTGCAGTTGGTGATTACGTGAACGCTTCACCATTTTTAGTACGTTTGCAACAGTCAAAGTTTTGCAATGGCCGAAAAAGAACTTGCAACGGCTGCCCGGTTACGTAATACATACATACAGTAAATGTATATTCGACAACGGCTCAACCGATCCGGTCAGTGCGAGCCGTTGACATTTTACATTTCGAACTGAAATGAATGTTTAGATAGAAATGGAGTCACGTGACCGTTCGAATTTCAGGACTTTGACTGTATACCTCTCCATTCCTCACTAATGGGCTTCAGTATTGTATGGACGTGCTAAAGCGAAGAGTCAGTCAGAAAGAATGGGCTAATAATTTGTATATAGTATATAAGAAGAGCGAGGGAGTATTATAAAACTAGCAATATAGTGCATTGTCAATTGATTGAAAAGCCTGCGCCAGAGGTTGTCGTCCTGCCAATTATAGCCTCGTGAAACAGTGACAATGCACACTTCTCTAAGTACTCTATACATCTCTCCGGCTCCATTATTACCGGATTAACCAAACAAGAGAAGAGATATAATGCGAAACAAGAGAGAATATGGTTGAATTGTAGAGTACTTTATTGTATTGTAGGGCCTAGTTAAAAATATGGTTTTGGTATCATCCACCAACGTCGACAAAAGTATTTTGAGCCAATACAGAATTATGAGCTGTCTTTCCCATCTCCTGCCGTCACTGGAATTAAGTCACAAGTCGACGTCAGTGGGACTTGGAACAAGGCCACGTACTATTTTATCCTAATGGCCTTCTTTCTTCTCAGTCTACAAGAACGAGGAAAGGATTTATGTCAAAATAATATCATTCACATTAGATGCAGTCTTTTGTTAGTGACCTACTAATGTCGGTGTTACAGTGATACCAAGCAATCCTTTGCAGAGAGTGAGTGAACGAGGGGAACCGGAAGTGAGCCATGTATGTAACCGCCATTAAAAGCCTTCGTCATTGCAACCGATACGTTAAAAGCTTTTTTTGCATTGAAAATTCCTCTGAAATAAGCTTTCAAGCAGAGAATGCGGATGCATAGTCCTCAGAAATAATAATAATCCCTCTCGATATGACATGTACATAAAGCGATATTCTGTCAAGCCTTGATTCCTTTCCCGCATTAATAAATAGTACCTGCCTTCGTGACCTTTCTTTCCTGTTCTCTGTTAGTATATCGAAGAAATGGCAATCCGTGTTCGTACACTCTTTCTCATAAGCATTAGTCTCTGTCTCTCCTTCATAGCTGCCAAAAATGCGACTGGTCATCCGATTGTTCATTCTAATAACCGAGTCATGGACGTAGCATCAGTTAGAGTACCTTTAAGCTTGATTGTGAAGAAGCGTCCATTCTGCAACCGTTTCGGTGGCTGTTCAAAATTCAACCGTCACCTGTCCATCGGTGCATCCTTCATGCTGAGCAGTCCCATCCGACCTCCTCATCATGTGATGATCCTCCGAAGCAGCAACAACAGCAGACCTTCTTACGAGGAACAGGAACAGGAACATCGTCTGCCCAATCTGTTCAACCAATTTCAGCGCTCTCTCACATCCAAGAAGCTCTTCATGCTCATCCGAATGATGCAGACGTGACCTCACACCGAACCGCAACTCCCAACTTCCCTTATCGATTAATTCCTATGATCTTCATTTTTTCTTCATTTTCCTTCCACGGGAAGAAAGAGACAACTTTCCATGGCAGTACATCTTCAAGTCATTATCAAAAACTCCTTCCGCGTACATTAGGTGTTGCTACATCTTCTTTACTCATACTTTTCAATCCTCTATGTACTAGTTGTGCAATGTGAGAGCCTTAAGAGGCATTTCATTCTGAGCAAAGAGTATGAAGGACTGAAAAGAATGGTACTGGCAGATAAGCAAAGCGAAAAGGGTCCCCTCATTCTCTACATGTTAGAATACTATATACTGTACTGCGCGATTATAACGGTCAGTTAAGCCCCGCCTCTGTCATGAGTTGGCACGCAGCCAACACACACAAGCCGAGTGCGCTGCCCGGGTGCAAAAACCGACCGTTAAAATCGCGGGAGTACAGTACGTAGGTCTCAAGTGACAACAGGATCCACAAAGAAGCCGGCTTACAACAACGGAAAATGTATGTGGACCGAGTTGCCACCTGCACAATGTGGATTAGGGACATCTGGGTCCACTTCTATGGTTTTTTACCTTATGTATCGTGTGGACTAAATTGTCACTTGCCCATACTCAGGCAGTCACATTTCGGCCTACAGTCCAGCTTTTATTTAATATACAGTAAAACTCGTCTAATGAAACCTCAGAATCCATTTTTTTGTTCAACTTAGACGAGGGGTTTACATTAGTCTAGAGGCCCCCAAACGCGCCCCGGGGCAGGGAGGGGACGAAATTTCCCTCAGTAAAACAAAGAAAATCGCATCAAATTCGAAAAGTAAATACAGTATGTTGGCAGGCACTACAGTACAGCCGATGAAACACAACTAAGCCTTTGCACTTCATGTTGAAACTACGAAAATATTATTCAGACAATCCAGATAGAAAATCTTTTGACTGAAAAGGTCGTGCCATAGCCCGGAACAACCTTTAGCGTCAATTGCATCAGCTTTCCCATTTTTTGGCACGTTCTTGAATTTTCTTCCGCTCCAACACGGTCTGCAATTTAAACAGCAATGGCAAAGCTTCTGGAGAGTCGGCATATGCGAAATTCAGCAGTCGCTGATCCACAAAATAAAGTTCCTCTTGCCTTGTCTGGACCTGAGGTTCCTCCGGATCCTCAGGGACCTCCAGAAACTAGTTTTCGATGTCAGACTCAGCTTCTTCTCTGCTGCACTTATGCTCTCAGAGGATTGCACCTAGAAGGTCGTTGGCAGTGTCAGAGGCACCCTCGAAACACAGCAAATGATCGTTATTGGTGACTTAGGCCAGCTGAGCTGCCTTCGAGCTCTCCTCCACAAGCCCCGTGTCCTCGGTGTTTTCAAAGACATCGACTTCCTGCAGTTTGTTGTCTCAAACGTCTCCGGTAAACACTCCGCATTGAGCAAAACACTTCGTAACGGTAGTCTGCTCCACATCACCCCAGGCACTGGAAATTCAACCGATTGCATCAAGGACTGTTACTGACTTGTAGAAATCAGTGGCAGTGCCCGCTTGGTCAGCTCTTGGAGTGAGAAACGTCAAAAGCTATTTGCGATATAAGATTTTCGTCGTGCGAAGGATGCCTTGGTCTAATGGTTGCACTTCAGACGTCAAGTTAAGAGAGAGATAGATCAACTCTAAGTTTGACAGCTTCAGGTTCTTCCGATGAGACGGCGCGTTGTCGAACAGCAGAGCGATCCAGCGGTTTTGGAACTTCATCTGGGCGTTAAAGTTCTTCAACCACTCCGTACAGATGGCGGTAGTCATCCACGTCTTTGGCCTTTGTACAAGCCCGGAATCGCTCTGATTTTCCCAGATACCGAACACGCACAGACATACAAATGGATTCAAAATGACCGCCGATAAAAACGACTTTTAAAATGGCAGATTCGTAGAAAACCCTCTCGATCACCGTTAGGACCTTTTCCCGTTAACTGTAACTTACCGATGACGAGTAGCTTTAGCTTCTCTCCCGTCGCACTGCAGCAAGCCAAAACGCTCAGCCAATCCTTAGCAACTTCACTGCCAGTTGCTCGTTCTCCCTTCTTAATGAAAGAACGATTCGGCAATTGGCGAAAGCAGGTATCAAATTCGTCCGCATCGAAGATTTTCTTCTGCGATCACCGTTCGAGCTTCTGCGGCAGATCGGCTTTCCAGGCAGTAGTCGTACTATGATCGACGCGGGAAAGCCACTTCAGACAGAGAGTAAAGACGGTGCCATGTCGCTTGTTAGACGAAGAAAGCCAGTTGTCACTCACCTGAAAATCACCGTGGCCGAGAGCGCTTTGCTTTCTCCGGGATAATTGGTCTAGAAAGGGAAATGTTCCTAGCGCGACATTTATCGAAGAACTCCTTGGTAAGTTGGTTGACTTTCGGATACTTTTGCACGCGGATCCATTGTGCATCCTTCGAGCAGGTATTGCTTGCTTTCCTCAAGATTGCCTCCTTGTTGCTCTTGATCCTGGTGACAGTACCGGCAGGAACTCCTTACTTGACCGCTGCCGCATTCTCTTTCATATGACCAATGTCCTTCAACAGCTGAACTTTCTGAACAAGAGTAAGCTCCTTCTTTGTCGACATTTTACTTTTAGCAATCGGCGCCATGTAAACAAAATTTAGAGCGTACAAGAACTAACACATGCAGCTCAATGTGCAGATAAACACTGCAGTGGCTTGCAGGATAGATTAAAGTAAGAAGCAAGAGCGATTTCGTCGAAAAGTTCCAAGGAAGAATGTTCAATTCAACTTAGAGGTGGTGCGTTTTACATGGTTGACCGTGAAATTTCTCCAACATACCATATAGAGGGAATATTTACATTAAGTTTCGCCCCCCTATGTTATATGTATAGGACTAAATTGGTGCAGAAGGAAAAACTTAATATAGACGAGGTTTACATTAAATGAGTTTTACTGTATTTACATTTATTTGAGGACATCTATTTAAAAATGGAACGAAGACATTTTTCCCGATACAAAAGAGTAATGATTTTTTCTCATTTCGGTGAAAAAATGGCAATACATATGGGCGGTCATCTCAAAAATTTCTGTCTCTCTGCTTTTTGAATAAATCCCCTCATTTTGCCTACGGTATTTAGTACTTTTTATTATCAATATCAATCTTATTATGTCAAGTTACAAACTTTGAATGTTTATATCTTTTATACTTCTGCGCTTGGTTGATTACTTGTGAGTTGGGGTGGAGGAAATAAGAGACCATATGGTAGTTGATTAGCATTTTAATTAGCATTTTAATTAGCACGTGTATGTGAGACTACCATAAATGTGGACATAGTACTATTACATATCAAAAGACCCGATCGAGATGTCACTCCAAAACATCCGCCCCTTTCCCCCTTTCTTGTATTTCCATCTACTGGGGGAAAGGCCCCTTACCTAGTAGTACATGACTCGTTTGTACTATAGGAAAAGCCTTTACACATACAGTATCTGATATATAAGTAAGTGCACGTGAAAGGGTTATGTTCGCGCGCTCATCTTCTCTTGCATTCGATATTGGATGAATGGTCGTGCAGAACCGCCATGCACCCAACACCGTGATGATCCCTTCATTTCCGGCTTCTTTTCTCATACCAACAGGATGTCCAAATTTAACCTGCTTTTCTTCTATCCATGCTGATGGTTGAGAAATGTTCAAAATCACAGAAATAACTAACAACAATAACACATACCATGCATTTTTCAAATACACTTTCTGAAGATAAAATGTGCATTCCCTTTTGATTCCGTTGATGCAGTTAAATGGACATAGTGAATGCTGCATTGACTTGATAATGAAATTACAACTTTGAGGTATCGCGTCCGAAGAAGAATGTCTTGAACCAGTCGAACGGCACCTGCAGACGGAGACGCAGCGACCCAAGCCTAGTCAAGTAAGCGGAACGCCATAACAACCAGGAGGTGATGCCGTGGATCTTCAACTCGGGCAGATCCGACACCGCTTTATAACCGCCCACGTAAGCCAGCATCCCTAAAGTGAGAGTGATCAACAATCCATGATGTCTCCAACTTGCCTTACTTACCCATACTGGTGAAGGTGAACGGCGCAGCTGTTCTAATGTCAGATTGATTCAGCAACTTGGCCAGATATCGTCCTTCTCGTTCAGCCACCTGGGCAGTACACGGAAGGGGCTGCTCAGAGATGAAGGAACAATCACCGATGCTGAAGACCGATCCTTCAGGAAGAGGATCTTCTACCAGTTGCATGTGCCGATTCACCACAATTTGCCCTATTAAGAGGAAAAAAGTTATCTATCTATGCCTGCTTCTTCATTTTTATGTCTACTGTCTAGCAATTCGTTTGTTTGTAGGCCGCTCACTTACCGGCTTTATTCTTCGGTACGTTCAATTCCCTGACAAGATCCCTGGGTGCAAGTCCCGTACTCCAGACCACCATGCCACACGGAATCACCTGGCCGGACTTTAACTCCACCCAATTCTCCGTCACTTTGACCACCGAATCCTGGAGTAGATGAAAGTTTTTCCGTTCGCTCATTTTCTTATGCGCGTAATTCTGCAGATTCTGATCGAATGACTGAAGAATATGTTGCGCTTCCACGAGTGTCACTTGGATCAAGCCGGCGTCCTTCTTGTAGAGTCGCGCAACGTCCTGCCGGACAAAGTCGTACACTTCCGCACCAAACTCCACACCGGTTGGACCACCACCCACGATGACAATGTGCAACAGACGCTGTCGTTCAGAGTCAGTCAGACCCGGCTGGAGGGCCGACTCGAAGTTGCTCAGAATTTTGTTTCGAATCTTTTGGGCATCAAGAATTTCCTGCAAACCGGTCCAGCAGTCAGCGGGATGACAGCATGCCGGAAAGCAGACAGACACTCGCGGGCAGATTGTGCAGACGGGCAAATAAATAAACAGATACAAATATATCCAAGACAGGCAGACAGGCGGACAGGCGGACAGACAAATAGACATAGAGACGGAGAGACGTAGAGACAATTAGACCGACAGGCAGGCGGGCAGCAGACAGACTGAGTGCCTTAAGAAAGAATGCATGCGTCTCGGCGCCGGGAACATTGAAAGTGTTGGTGAGAGCTCCCACTCCGATGACCAGACGATCGTACGGCACTTCCGACACCACTTTGGCCGGGTCGTTACTCCGCATTTGGACGGTTCGCTGGTCCAGATTGATCTTCGTCGCGTAAGACAGGTAAAAGTCGTCCTTCTCTCCGAAGCCTTTAAACACAGATACCACATCAAGTACCAGTGACAGCTCCTTCAGTTAAGTGCATCAAAAAAGTACAGTACAACTGTACCTGCATTGCGCACTGGATCGATAATGGATCGAAACTCTGGAAAGAAATTGAACGTTTCATCAACAGTTCCTTGTCTACTCTTCAAAAGAGGATTGATTGTGTTGAGAAGAAAATCAAGACAATTGATTGATCACTTGGCTGCTAATAAACACAACACTCTTGTATGCGTCTTTCCCTGCTACTGTAACCTGTAGAGTAGACATATTTTGCGCTTACTCACCCAACGTTCCGACCGTCGTACTCGCCAACAAGGGTGTGAACAAAAAGTGATTCCTGGGTGAAATGACCGTCACGTGGTAGAGTTTCCGGTTTAAATTCTTCAATAAACTGTAAGAAGCCCATCCAGTGCCTAAAATGACTAAACGCTTCGTCGCCAGTCCTTCCACTTTCTTCTCCGCATTCCAACTCCAAAGATACCGGCTCGAATGCATGCGAATACCATCATTTACTACACAAAATGGCAATGCAATTTCAACAGACAGCTTTTTCAAACTGCTCAACAAAATTGTTGAATGTGACAGGCCGTACATTTTATTACTGAGCGCAATGTAAAGCGTAAATAATTTTCGAGTCGACAATGTCAAATTTGCGCAAGACAGTCGAGAATAAAATGGGGAAAATCCAACCGGGGAAAAATTACATATCGAGACAATAATTTTTTCGATTGATTGCTCGATTGCCTGTTGCGCTAATCGTCTTTGCTCTGTGCAAGATGCGCATTGGAGTCGCTTGAAATTGCGCACGCGCAATCGGTGCGGTGCACATCGGACATTAATCAGATCTCCAATTTTTATTCCATCTGCTTTCGCTCCAATTCATCGTTCGCGGCCTCGCAGGTTTCCCCATCCCTTCTCACCGCCCTTTCAACCTTTGTTTTTGCATTCCAAATTCATTTATTCACTCCATTCACACTGGTATTCCCGCATTCCTAGTCTGCTTCAACTCCAAAACGGGAGGAAACCTGAAGGCGCTTTTAAGAGCGTTCGTTTGCAGCCAATCAATTGAATCAAAGACCCGCGAACTCAGTGAAGAATGCCCGCAAAAAGGCCTCATCCGCAGCAGCCTCCCCCGGCGGATCGGCCGTCCGTCCATTCGCGACTGGGCATGCCCGTCCGACCAACCAAGCGGAAACACAAGAAGAAGGTCTATTCCCGGCTGAAGGGGCATTTTGAGGAAGAAGAACCGGTTTTAATGGACGCCAGGCAGATCATCAAGCAGCGCAAGCATTTCCATCCGCCGCCTCCGCACGATGGGGATTACCCATTTTGCGGTCCTTCAGATGATTTTGAAAGGGATTTGGAATTTGTTGGAGGGGATGATATGCGGGATTATGACCGTGACGGGAGGAGCCTCCAGACAGAAGCACCTCCTCCGCCGCTGCCGATGCGCAGATTACCCAATCATGGTATTTATCATTTATCACTTAATTGAAAATTTGCCTGTGGTAATTTGAATCATTTAATTTGGGTCGATTGGTTGATGGTTTTTTAGTAGCTCAGCCTTTGGTCGGTCGATTGCCTGCATATTTGTTTTTCTCGGCAGTGCGGTGATTGATTGACTAATTGATGTGTACCAGGCAAACGCTTTGGGTTGAATCACTACATGGGTTGAATGAGTCGGGTGGCGGAGGGCGCCGCAGGCGGTCTGTGTGAAGCTCAATGAGTGTTGTTTACAATTTACACTCGTGGCGCCCTCCGCCACCCGACTCATTCAACCCATGTAGTGATTCAACCCAAAGCGTTTACTTGGTATTGGTTATTTTGTGACTTTTTGCCATTTGATTGCTTGATTGATAAGGTGTAACTGTAATTGCGTATGATGGTTTGCCTAGCCGGATTGCGGAGATTGTTGTGCTAGTCTGCTAGATGGGTTGTTCGAATTTGCAGTAAGCAGTTGGTCATTTAATTTGAAAAGAAGAGGTTAGTGGATGTCTTGCATTGTGGCTTTTGTATGTATTACTTCATTTTAGCGGTGATGAATGAGATTGACCTGCCAAACTACAGTACAATCTTTGTTGTAAGACTTTTTTGCAAGAAATTTAACTTGAAATTTACTCTTAACATGTTTAATTGACTATTACAATAATTTAATATGAATTTCTCGATATTATGCAAGACTATTCTGGTGAGTATTTATGGAATGCAATAAAGTTATGTAAGTTTAACTCTAATCTTGTTAACAACTCGCACGTGTTGTTATTTCATGTGTAGAGTATACATAAAATGAAGATTGACTTAATTAATTTGAAAGAGTTGATGTAGCAGTCGTGACAGAGGCCTTCCTTTATATATGCATGGTTTGTTTTGCAGATTTACGAAACGAGCTGATGAGTAAACGTCGTGGCCGAATGGACCTGGAGATGGTTGGGCCTTGTCATGATCTACGAGATCGGATTGAGTTGAACCGCGCCACCGCCGAAATGCGTGTCGCCCACACCTTGGACCCGGAGCAAGGGCAGGATGAGGAATATCTACCAGAGCTTCCTTCCATGCTGCGCATCACCATCCCTTCTTCCGATCAGCATCATCATCAACATGCATCCCTCCTTTCACTTTCCGCTCCTGTCATCAGTGCCAGCATGCAGAACCGTCTCTCCGCTCGTCCTCCGCCGCGGATCATTCAAACGGAACACGACCTCCCTTGCATCACTACGCCAGGTCCATTGTCTCCCTTAAACCAAGGAGGAGGTCGCCCAAAACAAACAAGTCTCTCTCGCCGCTCACCCTCGCAGCCGGACCAGATGGAACCAGGTGAACGCCGATCCGAGGAACGTAGCAACAAACGGAACCGTCGCGATGTTTACGGACGAACAAGTTCCCGAGCCGATCGGGAAAGAAACGAAGGGCCGGTCGAGTCGGCGCTCCCACTGCTACGGGAGACTCCGGACCATCATCGACGCTCCTATTCGCGCTCGCAGCTCGACCGCATCTGGCAGAAGGAAAAGGAACGCCAGCAGCAGCACCGACACCGTTCCCGCTCACGCTCGCTCGTGTTGGAACTTGGCCGGAATCCTGGTGTGAATCGGGATGAGCGAGAGCGTGAGCGTCGTCCTCGGCACTATAACCGGTTTTCCCCCGTCCGCCACTCGCCCTTATCCCGACGCCGAGGCGCTCCAAGTCAATCACCTGTTCGATTGCTACGCCGACGGAGCAGCCGGGACGAGTTGGATCGGCGTCGTCAAATGGGCTCACGTCGTCGCCGCGAACCTTCTCCTCCCGTACGGCGGCGGGAGTTGTCCCTTGATCGACGACGACGCTCGCCGAGTCCACGTCACCGTTTGATCCGCCGATCCCGTTCACGTTCGCCGCTTATTCAACGGAGACAACCACGTCAGCGTTCGCGTTCCTTCGTCCACCGTTCGCGAACGCCCAGTCGTCATTCCAGCGCTAGTCCTCACAAGAACGGCGAAGGCAGTCGTCATCGACGGAAGCACCCGTCACCGGAACAGTCTTTCCATTCCGGGAGCTCCTACTACGACAATTTTGAACTTGTTGGCTCGCAGCATTCGCTCAACGATGACAGTTCCATCCACGATGAGATTGTGGAAGATGAATGTTTCCAAGATGTCTCTGTGCACTTGGAACCGCTGAATCTGGCCGCGCCGCCTGTCGAGGAGCCGGCTGTTCTCAATCTCTCTACAGCTCGGCGTGGCAGTATCCATTCTATTGCAGTCGATCAAGCGGCATTAGATTTGTCGTCCGGCGGAGGAGGAGCAAGTCGAAAAGCCGCCACCGGAAAGCGTCCGACAGATAGCACCAATGTCAAACAAGATATTCCTTCCACGCCCAAGACAAACGGAAACAAGAATCAGTTTTATAATCGTCGTTCTCTCTTGGTGCCTATTCAGCAGGCTCCCTTGGAACAAGTGACCACGGTGTCGACGTCTTTGGCGCCTCCAGCTGTTTTGGAACCGGTGGTGGCGACCAGTCCGAGTCCCTCACGGTTTGCTTTCAAAAAGTCAGACCGGAAATCGTCCAGGACGGCCACGGACTCGTCCGAGATTGATGCTCGCTATGGGCCCGTCCTTCCCTGGAATCGTTGGGAGATACCGCGGGCACTGTCGGCGTATGCGATGATGGAACTGACCGAGGCCGGCCGTCGGGAAGATCCGCGGTGGTTGGCGCATCAACCGGCGACGGCGGCGGACTTTGGCCCCGGTACGTGGGGATTGGTGAAGGAGGAGAAAGACCACAAGTTGTACGTCAAGCAAGAGGAGAAGGTGGCTGTCAAACGGGAAGTTGAACATTGACATGAACATGAATTATAGTATTTTTCCTCTTGTTCTCTTTTTCAAATGGGATGCGTTGTATTAAACGCTGATATGTCTGGTATTGGGCTGCTGCTCACTGCTTGTAGGTAAGTATTGGCTGCCTCGCTGCTTTGCTTTGTGTTGTGGCTGCTTTCTGCTTCCCTCGCTTAATTCCCCCTTAAGCTAATAACTGTTTGTAATGAGCTAAAATAGCCTTTTTCAAGTGTGTTTATTTGAATTGTTTTCCCTTTGGTGAATTGTGGCCTAGAGTAGCCTGTTATGCAGAGGAAAGATTTTGTCAACCTCTTGTCTTCCTCTTCTTCCCATTGTTGTATTTGACGCTCCCCCGTTTAGCGACGTGGAAAGGTTTATTTTGGAGAAGAAATTAGTTAATGACAGACAAATGGCTAGACAGGTAGACAAACAGAAAGATGAACCATGTGACGGACAGGTACATGTATAGGGACTTTCCGCGGCCGTTTAATTCAACCAATAGCATACGGTGTCTAATTTGATAGGTTAACACATGGAGGAGCATATACTCATTTATAGGATGATTTTTTGAGAAATATTAAGAGAGCGGTATTACAGGCTTCGGGTTGCTCCCAATTTGGAGTATGTCCAGCTTCCTTCAAGACCAAGGTCTCTGCATGTTTAAGATGGCTGGCCTGTAGTCGCAACACTGACGGCGGAGTATATAAATCTGCATCTCCCGTCATTAACAGCATCGGTGTCTTGATGGACTCGATCGCTGACCAAGTGATGTTATTAGTATGACCCTGCAATCGAATCCTTACACCCGGCTCCGCTTTGCTCTTCAATGCAATCCATGCTGCAGTCCCTGAGGGATTTCCCGCCCGATAAGAGGCACTTAATTCCAAAAAGTTAGCAGGGGCAGTGGAGAAGATGGACGCTGGTCGGAATGACTCACTCAGCTGCAGGTAGTCGGGATCAATCACGTCCAGGACGGATGACGCTACAGGCTACCGGTAATGGTAATATCACACGAGTATCGGTAATAGATTTTCTTCAAAAATGCAACTAATACACCCGCTGCGTCATTTTCCTTTAATCTCACATTTAATCAGCATACTCTAATCTAAACATTTAGCCCATTTCACTTGTGCCATATTTACTTCATTTCCATAAAAATATTTTTCTATTTCGGTACTTGAAAGTAAAATCAAACTAAATCAAGTGATAAAATAAGTTGATTGTCTGAAGGGAGTTGCGCCATAATTATCCAGGCACCAAGCATTAACACCTTTTTTTCGGCAGAAGAGGACAAATGAATTATACATTTTACCCGAAGGCTGACAAAATTGGCAGAAATATTTTGATAGCAAGTATTGTTAGTATTTTTATATACTAGTATACATATTTTTAGTATTTATTATATAGTATAATTACCAGACTGATCAAGCGGTCACCTTGTCCTAAATGCAATCAGCAAGGTCATTTAAATAGAAGTGTGGCTATTACCTTGACGGCAAAGTACTGCGTGCAAGAACCGGCGACTTGGTACTTATAATTGATCAATTGTAGCTTCTCAACAACAACATCCTCAAAACGATACTGTCGGCCTTCTTTACGGGTGCTACGAAGGCACTTAAAGTCTACTAGAAAAAGACACTCACAATCAATGCCTAGTGAGCATCAACTTTGCCTACATGCACTCTACTCGTACCAGGAACATTGACAAAGCCAGGTATAACATGGTAGCGCAGCAAACGTCCATTGTGAGGGCAAATATTGAATAAGAAACTACTGGTTGGATTTGCAGGTTACATGTAGTGGTTCGGTTTACATAAAACTTTTGCTATCTTTGTGACAAATCTTGGTTGTTACACTCGGCTTGTTACATGACAGAAAAAGCAGATACTATAAGTAGATGGTGATTCGTCATTATCATAAGTCGTTGAATCAGGTAGATGATGAGTATTATGGAGGTGCGAATGACCATCAGATTTGTAATGCATTCAGAGAGCTCTAGGTTCCTTCGCAACTCGCAACCATGCATTGCTATACTTTATTACTGTCCCCTCTTTCGGTGGTGCTTGCTTAGTCAGAGCGAGCGAGACAAGCCCGTAAACCGTCTTTTTTGCATCAATCGTGCGAGTTAGTGTGAGACTGTTTTTACAACTTTCTCTTTAGTTATCAGCGAACTGCAACACCAGTGAGGTTAATCGCACCACCCTACAAAGAGCATTCTGAAAGTCTTCACCGTAATTTTTCTTAAAATCGAGAATCACAGTTTTTTTCGAGGAGAGGAGAATTGATTTTAAGCTAAAACAAACATTTTGAGCAAAATCGGTTTGCAACTGGCCACAGGGCAGTCTCAAGTTGAAGCGCACTTGTGAAAACGTAAAGAAACATCATTTGAAATCATGCAGTTCAATGCAACGGCTGTACGAAGCTCTGTCTTCTGCGACTTCAAAAATAATTCAACTCCTCGCGAATCTTTCGAACGTTTGAAAGTACCTTTTGGGAACTCTGCTCCATTTATCTGGACCGTCAGGGAGTACTTTCAAAAATTCAGGAGTGGTAGATCGGATTTTGAAGATTGCTTTTAATCTGGGCGGCCTCAAACTGCCGTTATGCCAAAAACGTAATTGCCGTGCAGCGCCTCCTCACTGAGAATCCCCTGGTTGCTGTCAATGGATGTAGAGTCAACTGGGGATTGGGATTGCAGCGCTGGAAGGGATTCTTCATTGTGAGTTGTGGGCAAAAAAGGTCTGCGCTTGCTGGGTGCCGCACAAGCTGTCGAAGGAGCAGAAAGAGGCCTGTGCGGTCTTCGTCTGGAATATGCTTCAGAGGTTCAGCAGTAACTCAAATAAAATTCTTCAAAGTCTCTTATTGTTGTTTTCTTCAATTTCAAGGGCATCTTTGCGCGCAATAAGTTTATTCCTGGACCGGGGCACAAGGCCGTAAATTCGGAATTCTACATTTAGAAATGTTTAAAGAAGCTCATCCGGAACATGTAGAAACGGCAAACAAAGTCGAGGCCTCGCGGAATGTACTTGCTGCACGACAACGCCCCGGCTTGTTACCCTTGCTCACCAGCCCTACAGTCCAGACCTAGTCCCTTGCAATTTTCACTTGTTCCATAAAAGGAAGGAGATTTTGAAAAGGCAGGACTTTTTTAGATCAGAAGGAGCTGGACAGTGCCGTGAAGTGTGCATTGAACCAGCTGTTCAAGAATGGTTTTTCGTTCATCTTCCGGCAGTGGGTGGCTCGATTGCAAAGTTTATCGAATGTGGCGGTGATCATATTGAAAGGTTTGAGTGAAAGAATAATAAAATCTGGAAAACGACAGAAAGAAAAAATTAATGGTAGAGATTTTCAGAGTGCCCCTCGGAATCACGTCTTTCCTATTTTCAAACGTGATGACGATCAGCGACTTATAAATAATGCGCGGATACTGCTCGCTTTTATTCCATCGCCTACAAATAGGCGTGTTAACTGGAGGTCCGAAGGACGTTTTTGAAATTTGTCTTTCCATTTTTGTGGCATGCTATGGAGTGTAGACTTGCTTCATCTTTACCCGCAGTACCATTTCTACCACCATAGAGCTTTGTTGAGTGTGGATGGAGCTTCCATCTTGTCAGTGGCGTCATTACGATGAGAGATGTTCGCTTGTGGCAACTGCCACTCGCAATTTGGTTAAACATCATCTTTTCATTAGGGAACATCCGTTTATTGCGTCATAAATTTTTATTAGGCGACCCGACACCCTCCCCTAATGTCAGAGTTCGTCAGAATTTTTTCAACACCCCCTAGATCTTCAATTTCTGACGTCAGAAACCAAAGACCTCTTCCATTACAGAAAAAAAACGTGAAATGTATTTTTATCACTCCAAATCGGGCCTGTCCTCCACCAGGTCGCTATGCAGCCAATCCATCAAATCTGAAATGATAGGGATATCCAGGTACGCTGGTACGTAAGTAGCGACCTCGTCATCATGAGCGCATCGTAGTCTTCCTCCTGGTCATCCGGCGCACAGTGGGGATTTTTGCAGGCGACCTGCGTGGTAAAATATGTGCCGCACGTCTTGCAGACCATGCGATTCAACTTCCTACCCTTTCGCAAGGAGGGGCAGTAGTAATCAAACGGCAGTGCCGCATACTTTGAGCTAGGATCAAATGGTTTCAGCAGCATCTGAGTGTCCAGTCGGTAAAATGTTCCCAGGCCTGTAGCGGGATCAGCAGTAACTGGTCCTTTTGGGCCGCTGATACAACGAATTGGAGGGGGTAGAAACCGATCAGGAAACATCTTGGGGAACGAAGATCCTCAACAACCGCGGCAGCACCGGCGGTCATTACAGCGCACAATCTGGGTGAAATAGGGAAAGGTACGCACGTGCTTCGCCCTGAACTCTTCGTCCATATCATTGTAGGCCGGCTTCGGTGCCTCCGATGAGATGTACCTTGCCACTACGGGCTTGCCGGCATTTTCGAGGGTTGTGTAATGCATAAAAAATATGAATTACCGCAGAAATTCCAAAATTAATTATTTCTAAGTCTACTGGGTTCCCCAAAGTTGACGTCAGGACGCCGGCCTACCCCATACCGTACAGTCACAGTTCGTCAGATATTTTTCGCCCCTATCCCCTAATCAATACTGACGTCGTTAACGGATGTTCCCTTATGAAAATTGACATTTACAGCGATACTCTACAAAGGTTGAGTCCAACGTTTCAAAAGAACTCTTCTCTTGACTATTGAATCATGCGGTCAAATGAAAAGGAGTATATCCGTTTAGAATTGGAGAAGGGAAAGATCTAAACGTGAGAGGGCCGGCGATCGTAGGAAGAAGAATAATCGACGGATTCTCGAATACCGGCTCCATGACTGATGCTCAGTCTGGGTGATGAAGAAATGCTTTTACGATGGCCGGACTAGGGATACAAATAAAAAGGTATTGGTAAGAAAAAAGAGTTTGAAAAGAAAATAAATAATATGCTTACCGCAACAGACCGTCGTCGATTATTTTGAGCTTCTTTGGCGATCTTTGTAGAGTTACCCGAACGACTGTTTCTTCGCTGCATATTATTAGGAATGACGCCAGAGTTGATTGGGCCAGATAGGATCGGCTGGTTGGAGAGGACCTTTTCAATGACTGCCAGCACTTCAGGAGTGAGTTTATCAATGACAGACAATGCCAACATCTGCTCCCTCAACTGCTCCACCGAAGACGGACTGATGAGGCAAGATTGGACGAAATCGGTCCGCAGACACCAGGCAATGGCAAGCTGCGGAAGGGAACAACCAACCTGTTGAGCAATCGGTCGAAGGTATTTCACTTTCTGTCGGCACACTGTCAGTTCGGTGATTCGTTCACGTTCCGACAGGTAAGTGTAGGAGGGCATTTCAATCAGGGAGAGCGGGCGAGTGGATTGATAGGCCGTCTTGACTTCGTTGACTTGTTGCAGCATCGCCAAGGACTCGGCGTTAGACTGGTAAAAGTCATTGAAGGAATTGATTGAGTCGAGAGCATCGTTAGAGAGGAGACCGTTGGCCAGAGCGGACCAGGTTACACTTCCACAACCTGTCAAATCAATCATAACTAAAGAGTTTCGAAGTCAAAACATCATTTGCTGACCGATGCTACAAAGGAGTTCGGGAATGACGAGTTCCACGGGTTGGCGCTGGAAGAAGTTGTACTCGCTTTGGTCAACGAGCGGTGGAATGAGGTGCAAGAACCGAGCCACGGAAAATGCTTCCATGATCTCGGCTTGAGACCACTGACAGGTGCCCCAGTAAAATGCCCAACCTATTACGGATACATTTTGAACGGTTAAACGATTCCCAAATAATAACGATAACCCACTCCTATTTAGTACCTTTTTCGATAACCCAACTGAAAGCTCGCACGATTTCTGTAAAATAAGTTAAAATTGGCTGAGTATAATAAGGATACGGTATGTTTACCTTCAATTGGTGTTGTTGGGTCTCGGCCATGAGCAAAGACAATATCGACATAGTGTAGTCCCAGCCTCTCGAGACTCCCTTGCACACTCTCAATCACGTGCTTCCGTGAAAGACCCTTCTCCGTTTCAGCACTGAAACCAAATCAGTTGGATAAATTATCGCTCAATACTTATACAAGACCTGATTGCATCTTAAAGCAGGGATTGTCAAGACACACTCACATTCCACTTCGGTGAACTCTGATTGAGACGGCATAACTCGATCGTCTGTTCAAAATAGACACATCTGAAAGGTAAATAAAGGTCCTGTAACTAGTAACTAGTAACTCTCTCACTCACCTCCATTTCCTCTTTTTAATTACTTTCCCCAGTACAATTTCCGTCCTGAAATATAACCCCTAGTCAGTTGAATTAGCAAATGAAGGTTGAAACTAGAGAGACTGCACCTGCCCAGTTGTCCAATGTCAAAGGTATCAAAGTAATTGATGCCGGCTTCATAGGCAACAGTTAGGATTTGTTCGGCGGAATCATCGAGGTTGGAGGTCAAACTGCCGGCTGATCCGTTGACATTGGGAACGCTGCTAGAGTTAACGGTGGCCGTGTTGCGAAGGGGAGAGGTAGACAACCCGGGAGCCAAGCCCAGGCGAGAGACCTTCAAGCCCGAGTTGCCAAGATTTCTGTCAGAAAGACCATTCCTTTTTGTAACATTATCATATTTTCATTTGCATACTGTTGCACACATAATTTCATATGAATTGACATCAAAAAAGTAAATTGCTATTTTATAACCTAAAGTAATTGTTATGTAATTGGTGATTTCCCTAACTAGTTGAGTCTAGGGTGCCTAATTGCCTTGCTGAAGAATGAAATCCTAGTAAGCACGGGGATAAGTTAAGCCAACTATCTAGCCACTTTCCTAAAATTTTGGCTCATTAAACTGATAGACTGGCTTTATTTTATTTATAAGGCTGAAAAATGCCGGGTTGGCCTAATTTTCGGCAAAATAAGTCTTGTGAGATGTCTAGGTGGCTGATTAACTTGCAGAAAGCCGATAAGACAGGAAAAAGCTAGATGTCATTCGCAATGTTAAAAACTAATATTTAACCTGGAAATGTTCCCGTATTTTCTGAGTCACTTATCAAGACCACTCTTTTCATCAGTCTAAATTTGTGTGACGCGATATGTGTGAGCTTTCACAATTTATACGCCTTATTCATTGTTACTCGAAAGGCGAGCAGACTGTAAGTTTTTAGAAATAAATGACAGATGCAGTGCAGAAAGTTTGTGCAGGGTGCCCAGGGTTCGGCATCTTGTGGGACACAATGGTGGGATTTCTGATTATTCAGAACACGGCCAAATATGTGTCCAACAATAGTTCTGAAACAGTTTTAGCATTTTTGCGAAGAATTGCCAAACTTATGCTTTCACGTTTCACGGCTGTGGGAAGACTGGAACAATATTCAGGCGCTTTTATATCTTGGTTTGCGACAAAATTTGCGACACAGTCAAAATCCTGAGATTCGAACGGTCACGTGAATCTATTTCTATTGAACCGTTTGCTGAGAGCAGGGCGTTGGTAGTTTGGAGTTTGAGACAGTAAAGTAAAAAGGATACTGTGACGTCCTTGGAATCTCAGGACATTCACCGTAATTTGTAAAAAAATAAATGAGATCGTACATAATATGACCTGATTATTTCCTTCTTACGGCGTACGTTTTGTGGTGGCCGTACATAACATGTGAGATACATATATATGACGTAATATTTTTATATGTACGGAAAAAAACTTTTTCTACATCAGATGGGTACTAGGGTCTGTATATTATCCTATTTTTTGCCAATTGGGGTTAATTCTAGAAGTCGCATTAAATTTGTCCTACTTCCCAAAATCCTAAAAATTTGGGAATTTTAACGAGTATATTTTCTGGCACAAATTTTGCCAGATTTTTTTCGGAAAATTGGACGGAAAGTTATCTTCTGTATGTGTAATGGGAACTAGGGAAAGGTATGCTTGAAGAAGGTCAAATGGAAAAAGCATCTCCTTCCCCTGAATATCGTGTCTGGCAAAATATTCATTTCTAACGCAATTTCATTGGGAATAATCGCTGCAGGCGCAGGGATGAAGCAAGGGTCAAAGCTAAAATATTGACAAGTTCAGCCTAGCCTCTCTCTCCCATGTATGCCAAATTGGCCAAACACAACTCTATACTTGAATGCCGAGTCTCTACATTCCAGTCGCCATAAAAAAACTCTGACAGGCACATTATAATCGATGAAGCGAGCTAAATTGACTTGCATCTCCTGCTTCTCCTGCCTGGATGAGTTTCCATCGTGGGTACGAGTCCAGAGAGAAATCACAGAACGCGCCTTCGATCCATTAGCTAGCTGGAGCGTTGTTCCTTCCTTGTTGCGTGGTGGGAATGGCAATTCTTAATGCCAGCTTCACTTACCATCTCCCAAAGGGACCATACCACAAGCTCCCTGTCCTACATGTACTTGCATCACATTCTCCTTCCTTGCTTCGCTTGGGGAGTTTTAGGAAAAGAATAGCGTAGGATCAATGACAGACAGCTCTTGCGCATATGCGATGGATCAATGGATAATTTAGAGGAGCGTGTAAATTCCAGTTGATTTGGTGAGATGGAGTGTGGGTGGATGGTTTGCACTGCCTGAAGGTCGTATTGAAGCGGAAAGTGATCCTTCTGTGAGTGACAACCGCTCCCGCAAATATCAAACTGCTCTCTCATGAGGAAGGGAAGGGATTAATGTGGCACTCTGCCTGCCTTTTCGTTACTGCATTGGAGCTTGACAGCTGTGCGTATTCCAGGTCGAGCCCATATAATACAACTCACACAACATTCACCGAGAACAAATTCCACTATGTAATGCAAGGAAAAGGAAATACATTCAATTTGTAAACGTACGCAAGTATTCGTTTCCCCATTACTTCCGAACATGCACATTGTTTTGGCTACAAATAAAAAGGACGATATCACAGATTGTGCAATAACGATGCCCACGTACAGGTTTAGGCAATCAACAGGACAGTATTCTACCTTACAGACAGACGAAGAGACAGACAAACGCACAAATGTCAAAATAATTTATTATCACTTGACTGAAGACCTCTTTGTCAAAGTATTAGTGTTGGAACGCTCTACTGTAGTGACACAATTTCGGATGCAACGCTACTACACGCATAAAGATTCAAGCATAAAATAGGCACATGACTATAGACGTACCTGTAGTGCATTTTTTGGCGGTCCAACATTGACAGCGACGCTGAAAATTGCGTCGGTAGGCGAAGCGATTGCAGTTTACCAGGCTCAAGTTCTGAAGAATCCAATACGCAAAGCGGGATCGGTAGGGATGACAAGAGGTCAGACGTGAGAGTCGGAAGGTCCGCTGAACCCGATCGACGTCGAACGATGCCTTTCTTTGAAGTCTATAATATTATCAAAATGAGAAAAGATAAACGAACTGTTTGGTGGAAAAAAGGAAGGAAAAGGCCAGAGACATCAACGCATTGAGACTATATAACAGATAGCGTGGCTGTACAGTGAGTGAGTAGGTCTTGAAAAGAGATTGGGAGAAAGAAAGGGAAGGCATTAAACTTCCTTCCTGTATGCCTTCCGGATCTCTTAAAACAGGAAGCGGCTCTCTGTGCGCAGCGTTCTCTCTCCCGCTTTACAGGAGATGGCGTCGAAAGGAGCTTACAATTCAAGGCTATAGCTCAAGAAGAGCTTGTCCTTTTATACAGAGCAAAGCGCGGGCTGGATCTTGAGTCAATAGGGAGCCAGCTCTCCCCTCCGTTGCCCTCTATGTAATGCCTTCTCTCGGCCATCGCACAATCAGGATATCAGACAATCAAAAAATCTTCCTCTCTTCAATATTGAAGCGCAGACTTTTTGTTTGCTCCAATCGATTTGTTTGTGTCAAGGGCTTCGATCTGTCTGCCTGCCTGCCTGTCTGGAATGTTTGGGCCCAAAGCTTTAGCCCTGCCCAGACTTGTTTGGATCGGGGAACTGTGCCAGCAAGTAATAGGGAATGCCAAGGGAAAGAGGAAGTGACTATTCTCGGATAGCGGAAGCTGCAAAAGTAAATACGCTTTGCCTTGACTGTGTCACATTAACACACAAACAGGCCAAATATTTACGGCAAGCAAAGGGCAATAAAAGGTCTACTCTCGGAGTCTCGCTCTGTATCTTACTCATTATTGCATCCACAAGACCAGGCAATTTGGCTGTCGGCCTGAGCAGATCTCCGTGTGTCTGTCTGTTTGTTATATATCTACCTGTTTGTCTGTGTAGGTGTCTGCTTGTCCGTCTGCTTGCTTGGCTGCCTGAATACTGTCGGCCTTTCTGTCTACCAATTCGGCCCATTGGCAATTTGTCGCTCCCTAATAAATAGTCTTCTTAAATGGTCGTCCTGTAAAAGAACAATCCAAAAAACATCCCGCTAGGACGGAAATGACTTTCTCACCATGACTTGCTTGAGCTTTTCGATGAGGCGAAGCAAATGAGCCTGTCACAGTGTGACGTCCTCTCTCAAGGTTGCTGCTGCTGGAACACTTTACAGTTATTAAAGACACTGCATCAATGGAGCATGCCTCATCCCTTGATCCTTCATCCGATGTAGATTTGCCATGTGTAAATGTCACAAACAAATTACTCACTCAGCGGGCGAAGAGGTCATTTTGTGGATACGCTTATGGACAAGGACATAAAAAAGGGAATTTCATGTGATTGTGAATGTACTGGAATAGGGTCGTCCATTTTTTATCCGTCACTCATTTTGGCAGGAATATTACTGCTAGTACCGGTGTAATGGATTAAGGATGGTTGGGTGGAAAAAGAAGAAGAAACGTGCCGTCACTCGTTTCCTCTGCACAGCATGATGTCATGGCCTTCAAAAGCATTCAAGCCCTTCGCAGCAGTTGTCGCGGTTGTTTCTCGATCCTTGTGGAGTGCTTTGCTTGGGTTGCCTGCCTGCCTTCCTGCCTTCCTTCCTTCTGTTGGTTGAAAAAGGAAGACGAGAGAGAGAGAGGGAAGAGAAGGGTGGAAAGCGCTTTACAATGTCTCGGATGATGATGGGAGGAAGGAGCACGAAGCCATCCAAATGGCGGGCTAACTGCCAGATCAAATGCATTTTTAAACGACTTTCCCATTTCCTGGACGTCTATCTCGGCTGTCGACTACGTACGGCAAACCACACGAAAAGGAACTCTTCTGTGAGGGTTCTTTACCCTTGGTTCCGTGAAGCTTGATTTGCATTTAGGGTGTCGGGCTGATATTGAATTACATTGAGGCAGTGGTTGCGGGTTATACGTCAGTTTCATTGATCTGGCTTAATCTAGGAGGTTCTTTTTCAAGCCTGATAGATTTTTGTAATAGAGAAAACGGAGACCTTGACCTCACATGTACTTGCGGTAGCGCATAATCCAAAAACAAACACCAGAAAGAGAGATAAAGGGAGACAATCTAACTTGTATTTTCAACTTGTTCTCCAGTTTCATCTGGTTGCTATTGTATTTTTCAAATAATAATTTATTATCCTGTTATATTAAGTTGTCATAGTGCTGCAACCAGGACAAGCTGCTGGTACAGTATCAACAGCTTGTTTTTTTCCTCGGCAAATGTTTATTGAAAAGCATGACTCAAAATTTTAAAAAGAAATTACTGTAAAAAATGGAATGCCTGCAGTGATTTCCTTGGACTATGAATTGTCAAGCTACGTGATTGCTCTGACCGACAACTATCTGTATAAACATGTGTGTCAGACAGCTTTTCTCGCACTGACGTCACGTCCTTGCATCTCGCAATGTTTGGCGAGCATTATCGCAAAACTCGCAAAAGTGCCGTCTGACAATGACTATGCACAAATGTCCTGGCATCTCGCATCTGACACGGATTATGAACGTAGCATAAATCAGCGCACACTCTATGAGATATATATATGAAAATGGTACAGTACAAGACGGAAACTGCGGGCTATGCTTTCCTCATCTTTTCCTCTTTCGTTTGGATGATTGTCTTTACTTTTCCTTATGATCCGCCAACAACGAGGACCAATTTCATTTCAAAATCCTTTTACCAGTTTGCTCAATAAAGTATTGGAGTTTGTTTTTTAATAAAACGAAGCAGCATGAAGATGGCATGTAAATGTTGTTACTGGTACATAAGCAAGAGAGGGTAGCTGCATTCTAGCAATATTCTTCTTGCGTAATATCTTCTCATCGAGCGCGTTGAGTGCGATTCTACCGGTACCCCCTCCCGAAGGGTGTCGGGTGTCCCAAGAGTGTCACACAAGTTCAAACCCTATCCGATATCTTACAGTATAGAAACATATATCGCAGCCACTTGAGCTTTTACCGGCAAGTCGTTATTCAACTGCCAATTCACACCATCCATATGTGGACTGCAAACATTGCACAATTACGCTCAACATTTTTAAGAGGTCACATCCGCTTTTACATTTTTTTCCCCCGACGCCTTTTCCAAACAGGTGAAAAGGCGACAACCAAATATTTTGGGACGACAATTCGTCCCATGCCACCACAGTTTCTCCTTCAAAATGTCTTCTCTTAAATTGGTCATTTTTGATTTGAGACAATTGCTTTGCGGTCGTCGCGGGTTGTATACTTTACTTTGCTGGATTTTAATTTGGACCTCGGTTTCATGTGAGTATGCAGACGAGGAAGATGGCTTAATAAACGGGGATGATACGATGACCCGTCAATTGTCAGTTAATACAACCATCAACACAACTCGACCAATTGTCAATGTCACTTCAGCCAATCTCACCATCAACTCCACCAATCCTAGTGGAAACTCCTCATCAGTCATCTCACTTAACGGAACCTCAACTAATATCACCAGCATCTTCGCAAATTCAACCGCTCTTTCCAACGGAACCTCTGCCAGTGGAAACTCTTCACTCGTTACCATTTCGGTCAATTCAACTTCATCTAATCAAACCACAACCAACACCATCAACGGAACTTCTTCCACGGGAAACTCCTCCATCACCGTTTCACTCAATGGAACTACAGCAAATCTAAATTTAACGACCAATAATGCTACAATTTCGGCCAATCAGACTTCCATTCTCAACAACACCCTTAACGCCTTTGCCAATTCAACTGGGACAAATACGACGATCCGCCCTAATTTCAATGCCACCAGCGTTAATGGGACCGGCTTTTACCCTCCAACCAATCAAACCGCCAACGACAGTCCTGTCAACATCAATCAAACATCACCCAACAACTCAACCTCAAATTCCATCGTTACAGCCGGTAACGGGACGACCGTCACGCAAGTCATTGGTAATTCCACCATCAACGGGACCATCGTTTTATCTAATATCACCACCAACGCCAACACCACGAGCCCATCTGTTAATCCGGCAAATCCGAATTCCACGGCAGCGTTAGGGGTAAATTCGACTGGGATTGCGACCCCGCCCCCGCCGACTAGTTTAACACCTCTCTCTAATGGAACAGCTCTGCCGGTAACTCCACTCGGTCAACCGACCCTTCCGTCAGTGTTCTTTTTAGGTGGAAATAATGCCACTAATCCCCTTAACCCAGTTACACAGGCAGGGGTAACTCTTGTCCCTGTGACGTCACTGCCATCGGTTACCAATGCAACCGTTGCACCTAATCCCATTACATCGATTCCATCGGCAATCCCACCGACAGCGTTGTCACTTGTGAACAACGCTACCGTTGCGCCGAACGGGGTTTCCATTGCACCCAGTCCGGGGCCGGTAACAAGTCCTCCACTAAGTGGTGCTACAACCGTGGCGTCAACCCAATCGGTTTCTACCACGACCCAGCAGTCTTTGGTCATTAATATTAACATCGATCTTGGGCGGACGAGTAGTACTCCCCCAGCAGCATCCACGATGCCAGTACCAACTACCCTACCACCCATTGCTATGAGGTAAAACAGATTCAACAACGGAAGACAATTCTTAATCACTTATTTTTTACAGCACATTTACGGCAGCTGTAACTACAACAAATTCAACTACGACGATCGCAAGTCTTGCTCCAAATTCCACAAACTCTTTGAGGGTTTCCACTACCCCATTGACCAGCTTAACAAGCCCTACTCCCAATTCCACAACAGCTATCGTCTTTCCCGTCACATCCACCACCTCTTCCCCCATCTCAACCGTAGTTGCAGCATCCCCTTTGCCCTCCTCCACTTTACCAACCGTCGGTGCAGGCTCCATCAATCTTTCCCCCGGCAATGGGAGTCAAGTCGTCTGCTTCTCCTTACCGCTCAACCTCATCGAACGTCTTCTACCCTTGATTCAAAATCTCATCACTGGTCAAGGCGCAATCCCAACTAGTAGCACCTTCGCTCCTCCAACTGTCCCTCCAGTAATGACGACATCTGTCACGGTTCCTGCTCCTTTGAATGTCACTTTTCTCCCACCCATAACCATACCACCGATTCAGTCAACCCTTGCTCAATCCATTACTGTACCTCCCATTCAACTTCCGTCCATTGCTCCGCCCGTCTTCACTATTCCCTTTTACGTGACTGCACCTGTACCTACTTCCAACCCTTCAACTTCAGCCACAGGAACAACCATAAACTATCCCTTCCTCGGTCCCTACGGAGTGGGCTCGTACGGTGGATTGAGACCTCCTCCCGACAACTACACCATCACCGTCCCACCGCGGCAAATAGAAAGTACGACAAGGATACGTCCGTTGAACCCATTCCCAGGGGCTGCAGGTGTTATACCTTACTATACCAATCCACCGTACAACCCACTTCCTCCTGCGACAACGCCCTCTATTCCACTCGTTATTCCTACTACTACAATGAAAGCGATAGCTGCAGTGCAACCACCAGCCAGTAATTCCGGCTACTTTAGCGGTGCTGTTTCTGCCAACAATTACGGTGTCGGTTATCAAAATCCGCCAGCTCCAGCTGCGTATTCCATTTCACAACAACCAGCAGGAACACCCGTCATCGGGATGCCGGGTTATGCCTTTTCTGGTTCGTCCTCCACGGACGGACTGCAAGCGGTGGTGGTGCAGCCTCAAGCACAGCAAACCTCCTGGTCTAGCACTTCTCACCAACAAGGAGCAGCTTCAGCATCAGCAGCAGGGCAACCGGGACCAGTTTGGATCACCGCTACAAGCCAACCGGCCCTTAGACAGTTAACTCAACTCACTGAAGGCCAAGCTGCGTTAGACGCCAGGAATGCTTTATGTGGTGGCCCTATGACAAATCTCATCCCTGATGCCATCACTGTCACGCAGGATGGTATCATGCATGTTTTTGTTGGTAAGTCAAGTAAACTGACTCTCAACTGACTTTAAATCGGCTCCTAAGGGACCATCCATTTATTACGTCAGTATTGGTTAGAGGGTGGGGGTCGAAAAATACCTGACGAACTCTGACTGGACGGGATGGGGGGTAAGCCGGCGTCCTGACATCAGCTTTGGGGAACCTAGTACACTTAAAAAAATTATTAATTTTGGAATTTAATTTAATTAATTAATTAGTTTTATAATTTATAATTTAATTTGGAATTACATCTCATCGGAGGAACCCGGCCTACAATGAAATGGACGAAGAGTTCAGGGCAAAGCATGTGCGTTCCTCTCTCTACTTCACCCAGATTGTGCGCTGTAATGACCGCCGGTGCTGCCGCGGTCGTTGGCGATCTTCGTTTCCCAAGGTGTTTCCTGGTCGGTTTCTACCCCCTCCAATTCGTTGTGTCAGCGGCCCAAAAGGACCAGTTACTGCTGATCCCGCTACAGGCCTGGGAACATTTTACGGACTGGATACTCAGATGCTGCTGAAACCATTTGATCCTAGCTCAAAGTATGCGGCACTGCCGTTTGATTACTACTGCCCCTCCTTGCGAAAGGGTAGGAAGTTGAATCGCATGGTCTGCAAGACGTCCGGCGCATACTTTACCACGCAGGTCGCCTGTAATGTCCCCACTGTGCGCCGGATGACCAGGAGGAAGACTACAAAGACGTGAGCGATGATAACGAGGTCGCTGTTCACGTACCAGAGTCCCCCGAGTATATCCCTATAATTTCAGATTTGACGGACTAGCTGCGTAGCGACCTGATGGAGGACAAGCCCAATTCGGAGTGATAAAGATTCATTTCACGTTTTTTCTGTAGTGGAAGGGGTCTTTGGTTTCTGACGTCAGAAATTGAAGATCTAGGGGGTGTAAAACAATTCTGACGAACTCTGACGTTAGGGGGAGGGTCGCCTAATAAAAATGAATGACGTAATAAATGGATGTTCCTACCTAAGTTGAGACTTGAATGATTTTGGGAATCAAAATTTTGATGGTGATTTGGATGAGTTATAAACGCCGTTATACCTTACTTCATGTTTTCAGGTGGACTTGTTTTCGGTCTTCGGGAAGGTCAAAATGGGAAACAGAAACCTGTGTGGATGGGAAATATTTCGGACAAGTGGCCCGGAGTCCATTCAACGATCCAACAGATTACGGGGGCCACCACCAGGCAGGATGGTACAACATTTCTATTTTCGGTATGAGAGTTTACTTCATTTTCAATGAAAATGTACATCACAAATGCTGCTTATTATAATTAAATTACAAACAGAGGGACACCTACTGGAAGTTTGACAATAACTATCAAATGGCAGCCGACTCCCCGAAGAAGGTCCCCAATGGCTTCCCAGGCGTTGCTCAATTCGATTCCGTCTATCAAGCCCCACAATCCAATGGCGATATGAATTTCTTAAGAGGTAAATGGCATCCTTTTTACAATCAGTATATGGTCCATTTGATTTGTTAACTAATTTTATAGGGGAGAAGGTGTTCTCGTACAACCACAAAAGGTTTCCGCCAGCGCGTGGACCTACAGCCACTACTACTTTGGGCCTACCAGCCGGGTTGACAGTCATCAATGCAGCTTATACTGACTGGAAGGGAAGTGAAATGACTTTTGTCAGTGGACAAAATATGTGGCGTATCTCTGCAGCCGGAAAGGTAACTTCTCTTCCTCACATTATTTACGTTTTGCTATATGGCTAAATCCTAATTCAACTTCTTTTTCAGATCAAGTCTGGTTTTCCTCAGCTCTTCACAAGTCTTTTTGACTGTTAAATGACATTTCAGGCAGAATATAAATATATTTATTTTGAGACGACTTTTTGGCACAATTAATTATACGAAATGTAGAGATATTTGTTTTCTTCTCTTATATCTCATTGTATGGAATGGCTTGTAGAAATGCTTTTAAATGACGAATGGAGATCGGTCATTCTGGGGGGGGATTTATGGGCAGAATATTTAATTGCTCAATGAGTCTTTTGGTTTGCTACTGTAGTGTTTTCCGCCAATGCATTATTGGCTGTTAACTGTTACAACACTTGAATCCACGTATACTCTCACTCATCAAGTTAAATGTATCTGTGGAGGTAAGATATTAATTGTCTGGTCAATGGATAATATCGAGTCCTTCACAATGTCATCGGCTGAGGGATGAGGTATAGTGCTCACTCTTTTTCTGTCCTTATTGTGTTAATAAAGTATTGCATCGGTAGATAAGAGAGAAAGAATGTTCCACCTTACGGTGGAAGCTTTTCATTGAAAGTTGCAGTATTGCAATTGCAAGAGAGGCCGATCCTCCATATAACCTCTTGATGAATACTTACTGTACTGTATATTGCACTCCACTTGTGTAGTCAAGATTGCTTTCTTCAACATCCTTCTCGCAGCATTGGCTAAGTCAACCATTAACATTGAAGCATTCTTTCCTCTTTATTAGGAAGCAGTTTGGAATGATAATCTTGCGAGAAGATGAGAAATGCAGTCAACAGCAGATCCTTTGGAGTAGCTAAAGCCATCTTGTGGTAAAAGAAAACAATTATCACAATCATAACTTGTCCTCACTTAATTCAAAGACATTGATTGATGTAATCACAGCTACTGCTTTGAGATGGTGCAATCAAGTCGGCACTGGCACTGACGACACCAGAACCTCTTACTGCAAAGGTGACCTTTGCAACTGAAGGAGCAAACCAAGCATTGGCAGTTGTAGCAGTGATGCTTCTCCTCCCTTAATGACCGGTTGACAGTTGCGCTTTTCTTAACCCTTCCATCTTACCTTCAATACTAAGGTAAAGTCATACAGAAGGCCTTGGAAGGAATGTATTTTTACTCTTTTCCTACAAAACTCTTCCTACTCAATTCCCGTAAAGTCTACGCAGAAACCAAAAGGCACCTTAATAATTGATCGGAAGAGTCATTTATCATGAGTCAGAATATGGAGAGGTACGCTCGTCAGCTAAAATGTAGAAGAAGGTGATTTCAGCACCATCATCTCACATCATCTTCACAACAGACGTAGACAAAATTGCACCTTCCGCACACCTTGCATACTAGCTGCGCGGTCTGGCTTGACCCCATAATCAATTTTAATCCAACACAGCATCAACATCGGACCCATCAGACCCAAACAAAAACGGTCAAGAGGTATCTTCCACTTTCTATCCTTGGGCATAAGTCCAACTGTGGCATGACAAGAAGGATGGAAAGAAGGATCACGCCCATCCCCATTGAATGGTCTGCACTGAAAACCCTTGCCAAGATCAGGCGGATAGTTTGTTCCTTTCCAGTCGTAGAAATATCCGTCAGAAGCCGCTGAAATACACACCATGCAGCATCTCTGCACGACCCGGTGTGATAAGCTGCCCTCAGATACAGTTTTCGCTTTGTCATTCTGTGTTGCGCTGGCGCGAAAGCCAAAACTGCAAACAGTGGGTTGAATTAGTTTCATCGTTGTTATCAGTAAAACGGTACATTCCTCTCTCTCTCTCTCTCTCGTTTCGCGGCTCAATCAAGTTAATTCAACCTTATCGTAAGTGTGGCGGGGACCTAGCCAGGTCGCCATCCTTGTCTTCCCGAGGATCTCCGGATTAGTCGAGAACTGTTTGTGGATCATCACCCTTGCAGACGACCTTGCCCGACGGACTTGAGGCTGTCACCGTCATCTACCCGGAGAATTCCCCCTTGATCCTTCTGCCTATCACACCGGCCGGAAGAAAGTAGAGGAATGAGAAAGCCATTATTGCCGGTGGTGCCGATACTGAAATATAGGCACTAGAAAACACTGCTGGATCAACATCGACCTAGAGTGGGGAGGGGAAAAAGTAATTTATTTGGCCGACAGGGGCAACGACCCGATGTGGCCAATGGTGAAACCGCCGCTGATAGAAAAGAGCGCAACTGTATATAATATATCTGCTTCAGGTTCGCTGACCATGTCATTGAATCTCTGTCTTTCTGCCTGTTTTATTGGTATGATAGGTCTCGCATAGGGTTATGTGACCGCGGTCGAGGCCAGACAGCAGACAGCACAATTGGTATGGATTGGATATGTCCTGATATAGGCACTGCGTGACTAATCCGCATTATTTATGCTAGAGGCAGGCAGGTGGTTCCATTTCGCGGTCTCATCACCAAATCTTCCCAGTATCAAAAGTGTTCCTTTTAATAATTTGCAGCTGTTTAAGAAGAGTTGTCCTATTGTATGTAGTGGCGGATATCCGTCTCAAGTACAAGTTCAAATATTTCGTCGATATGACACGACACGCACGATACGGCACGAGTCCCAAGGCGAGTATACAACTACTAGTACACTCTTCGCCGACAAAAGCGGCCATCCAAAAAAGGAACTCACGCACCAGCTTCTCCAGGATGAGAGAGATGATGGGCCGTTATCGGAAAAATCTCGTTAAGCAATTAATCGAGAAGGATGTAGTGTACTCTTTTTATTGGATGTTTTTCTTGTCTCTCCCACTCTTGCAGTTGCAACATTGATTGACCCAGTTAGCCTCTAAGGCTGGCATAACTAACTAACTCTAACTATATGCGGTCGATAAAAAGGAGAAGGAACTAGGACTCTTAGTTGCCTTGGCTTAGAGGCTTATCGGGTTCCTCGCTTCTCAGTCATCAGTGCGAGGATTTCCCTTAAAGATGCTTCACAGGCAGTGCAAGTTTTAGACAAAGTCCCTCAACGAGTACTCGGCTTTAGCTTTAGTAGAGTAGAGGTCCGGACGGATCGACAATCAATGGGTGATTGTGCTTGTGTATACACACACACACACCGCATATAAAGCCACCAAAACGGAAGCTCTCCGTCCTTGCTCTAAAGAAAGGCCTTCCTTCTCCGGTTGTAACTATCTCAAATTGTCTTGCTTATCGGGCTTGAGTTGGCGCGAGCTTAACGGCGCGGTCGTCAACGCACGCGCACATGCTTCTCCTTCCCTCTTCCCAAGACGACATGCATCCAGCTACTTTGCTCTAATTTATCACGCACCCATGCCGCCGCAACAGGAGAGAAAGGCATTTCTCAGCAGTCCACTCCTCCAGCATAATTGATTTGGCAGTTTATTTTCGGCTCAACTGCCTAAGAAGATTTGCCTCATTTCGTTTGTCATTGACTGAAAGATGTAGCGCCAATTATCTAGCTGCAACAAGGCCGATCTCTTTTTCTCTTTGACGGGGGAGAAAATGAAGACAGGAAAGTCTCGTTTTTGGATTATTGCCTGTTGTATTTTGGAGATAATCTACGGACTGGCCTTCATGTCGATGGGTGTGGTGGGATCCTATTTATGGGCGCCGAGTGCATCCGTATCGTCAGCTTTTCCAACATCATCAGGTATGATGGGGAGTGGATCTCTTTCCGTTTCCAGCTGGCAGTCGGCTAGAGTTCCCTTGACTGGAGGGATCTTGGACCGACAGGCCGCCACTCAACTTGACAAACAAACATCAGGTTAGTAATAGGTCATTAAACAAAGGAATTTGTCGATTATCTGGTGATTTGACAATGTCTTAAATGGCTTGCTACCAATATAGGATGTCTTCTACAGTCTATTTAACTTGTCGCACATCCTAAACTCAAAATAGATAAGCTTCAAAATAAGTACGCTAAAAAATGTAAGTAATGGCAACGTTGGTAGAAATAATTCACATGTAAATCTTCTTATTTTCTTCTACCTTGCAATATTTTGTCGCAAGCCAATAATAAATTTCGCCGCTGCTCATCACCTCGTGTATATTGATACAAGGTATTAAGTGCAACTATCCTTTAATCCGTGAAAATGAATTATCAAGTATATCAGGTGCGGGAAAGCTTTTGGCACTGGCCTTCGCAGCCCCTGCCTCAACTCTGTGTGTGCTATCGATAAATATTTTCTGCACTGGAAAGCCCACTTTGATGGCTATCCGAATCACTTTTAAAATTGAGATTCAGGTTGTTCAATCAGAAGTTGCTACGGAAAACCCAAGGACCAACATTGTTATAATTTGTCCCATGGACCGTATTTCACATCTCCCTCGACTTTAAAGCCAATCTAAAAAACCAAAACGGCAAACTATAGATTTATGTTAGTGTACTGTACAAAAAAAATCAGAAATATTCAATCAATCGTGCACCACTAAATTGAGGGAGACCTTTTTTAAAAAAATGTACAAATTTTCAGACTCAAAAGTGGAGTACGGGTCCACGCTAATAACTTTTTCAGTTGTTACGCGATTGAGATAATTTCAGTTATTGTTTTTTGCTTTATTTTAGGTCTCCAGTTTTAGTCTAAAGTTTGGGATGCAGATTTAAAAAACTGGCTGAACTTGACCCTGCGAGATTTTCTTTTTTCTCAAAATCAAAGTTGCCGTCAAATTGATTTTTTTCTTTTGCATGGGATAGCCCCATCAATGTACTACAACAAACGTGTTTTAAATTTTTGTTGCTCACGCTATGCTTCGAGAAATGCGAAGCAGTTTCGATCTGGGTCAGCGAACTTGGCAAAATGTACCATTAACAAGGCCACGCCTAATTTTTAGGTGCTGCCACAAACCAATGCATAGCACCTGTCCTGCTCCTGCCCCAACGTTGAACCAAACAAATGTTTCACAGACCTATAGGTCTTCTTTCGAAATACAACAAACATTTTTTTTATCAGTTCATATAGGGTTATATTGAGCAATTTTAGTGTAGTGCCAAAAGTTCTCCCGCACCCGGTAGGAAAGATTGTTTAAATTATTTAGCATACAGTTAGTGATTTTGGT
Source organism: Hypsibius dujardini (assembly GCA_001579985.1). Lineage (NCBI taxonomy): Eukaryota > Metazoa > Tardigrada > Eutardigrada > Parachela > Hypsibiidae > Hypsibius > Hypsibius dujardini. The sequence goes on along the minus strand of LRSR01010243.1, from coordinate 51,033 downwards.
TAGAGACTCGTTGTTTACTTTAGCACTATTACATGTATAGAATGTATTGGTCTTAACCCTTCGTTATGTGTGTTTTGCCTAACGACCGATGAGACAAGAAAGAACTGTGTGAGCATATCAAGGAACGCCCATGAGATGGCAAAAATCATCCATCCTAATAATCTACATTTTCTTCCTCATTTTAAGTCACATTTTCAGTCTTTAATAAGACTAATAGCTTTATTTGCTGTCTAAAAATTTGACAGTCAATTTATTTATGACCTTTCGGGGGTTCGGTCATAGAATATTACACGGCAAAAGTTGAGCTATAAATATCTAGATATTCTGCTTAAAATGTGACCAGCTAGCCATATTTAAATTGAATTAGATTTTTGTCGTAGACCAAGGAGTTTGGCTCGCCATATTTTACACGCTCACCGGATTCTGTGGCGTAATTGCAGGCAAGTTGAAATATGGAGCTCGAAAAAGCGTTTAGCAGGAATCAATATTTACCCCGTTTTTGTTATAGGCCAGGAAAAGGATCGAGTCCTTCCCTTGTTGCATACAGTGATGGCCTTAATTTGCATAATATGGACTCCGCTGATGTGGGAACAGGTAATGACACCACTAAAACTGCCTACATCTCCAATTACAATGTCGATCCTTTCTTCCTTCCTTTTACAGTTGTATATTCTGGTGAGACCAGTCTCCTCGTTCGCCTACAGTTTCCTCAACGAAATGGACTTTATCACATCCCAACGACATTGGGCTGCCTACATTGTCAGTATCTGCGTAGTGGTGGCCGGTTCTTTTTTGTACCTGCTCAGCGCTGCCCTGTCCGCTTATCAGTACGGGATCCGTTTGATGAACAAAAGAACCAACAAGTCACAGTCAACGCTTAACCGGCCGAAGGGCCATCAACAACAACAAGGCCTCACTATTACAACTACTTCTGTTCGCCGTTCCGTTAAAGGAACACCTCGAAATGCTTCTCCTCAGCATGAGACCAACATCGATCACAGCGCCACCCTTCGGCCGGCAAGCGGGAGCGTCAACGTCGACGGACCAACAATTCCAATGCCCCAACAGCAGCAGCAATCTAATTTCCCTTTTACTCCTCATTTCGAGCAGAATAATTGTCAGTTTAATAGTTCAAACAGGCCACCTGGTGAAAGGGATAGGCGGCATTTAGCTTTTGATCGGAGAGAGGAAAATTTAACGGGCAACGGACTGGCCTTCAGCCCATATTACGACGATGCACAAGAAGCCATTGTTTAGAGAGAGTCCTTTTAATTAACAAAACATTCTTACGTAGTAGATAAAATATATTTCCTCTGTTGGAAGCATCGTTTTAGGATACAAGGGAACTTCTTCTCGTACAAGTATTATTGGAGACATTATACATTACATGAACACTTCTACAGCCCCTTTCACAGCTCAACACGAAACGCACCCTAGCCATGATGCTACAAGAGAAGGTCCTTACGTCAGTCAATAAGACATTCAAAATACCCTAGTATTGTATGTGAGCGGGATCTGGAGGAAAGAAAAGAATACATTCCTCATTTTCAGCTGTAGATTGGAATCCTCCAGGTATTGATTGTGTGAGACCAAATAGGCTATTAGAATTTGAACCCTAACCGCATCCAGTCGAAAGTTCACATATCGGACCATGTCCATTTGACCGATACCAAATAGCCTTGACAATGACCCACGTTTTCACTGGTAGGGTATCCACTACATTCGCCTTCCATCTACAGACTGACTGACTTTCCATTACTTTCACCGAAAGGAGTGCACTTTTTGAGCCTCCCACCACATCCGCTGACCAATTCAATGTATCAACGGAATTTCCATCAGACTAACAGACCTTTCTTTTATCATGCATGGGATCCGAAAGGTCGTCTTATCAGCTTAGCGCTGATGTGTCTATATGACGGACGGACAGTTCAAAGGGTCAATCATCGGGTGACGTTATGAACGGTTGGTCTGGGCGTCTGGAACGGCCAGTTCGTAAGTTTGAAGGACTGTTAATGTAGCGAGTTCTTCTGTCCGGTGACCGGTTGGCAGATGACACAATGGAATGTAGGTCCTTTTGGCAGACGATCCAAATGGTCGAGTGCTATTTGCTCCCAAAAGTGGAAGAGCCTCTTCTTCAATCCATGAGAGGTATCTGCAGCGTGTCGCGGGCACTACCGCCGAACACACAAACACACAGCTGACTTGACTCAGGCATCGCTATCCTAAATAGTCCGCACTGACCACCGGAAGTGGAGGTACCCTTCCGCGCCGCCGGCGCAGTATCATCCACAATACGACTGCTATGATCAAGATACGCCCTATTTTAGTCTAGTTAACTATTTTCTACTCACGTGCATGGATGTTCTCTTATTCCTATTGGTTCTTAGTGGTTGAACCGCCACTGGTCAGCCTGGTTCTCTTCCTATTTGCATCTACTACATATTTACTTTGGTTTCTCGTGTAGCACGACAATATAAGGCTGCTGCTGCCAAGTTTCAAAAGACAGTAGTAACAACAGTAAAAGTAGTAATCGTGATAGTTCGTATCAGTGCTGCTGCTTTATTGACTTCCAACGGCCAGTCAGATTGGCCCTTACAGGAAGAGGAGAAAAATGGAAAGGGCGGCTAGAATGCCAGGAAAGTTCTTATGTATCAGTATGTAAGTTCTTACTTTTCCATCTTTTCTGGAGCTTTCTTCAGTTCGAACTGTAGTTTGATAGTCTCTGGCCGTGTCCGATGAGTGCTATTTCATCAATCACTACACATACAACCACAATTACGCGTAGGCGTAAGAAGTGCTTGGAGGCTGCACATACTCGTATCATGCCCTGTTATGTCCTCGCAACTTCCAGTAGGCTGTACTTCATCAAAATCAGCATGCCTAATATGAGTTTTAACAGGACACCCGTTGTTGTTGTTGTCAGTTTATATTTCCAAGACATACATACAATTTATATAAAAACACGGGGGATTTCCCAACAAAATGTTACGGTGTTAGACTTTGACGATGAACAAGCGGTTGACCATTGATCAATGCCAACTGCTGTTCCATATCTCCGTCTCTCGTCTTCATCTCAGTCTCTGGATTCTTATCTTTCTTTTTTCGCGAGAATACAAGGAATATTATGCCAGCAACGAAGAAGGCCGCGCATGTCACGCACGCCAGGACAAAGGAAAAGCCAAAGTGGTGAACTGTCAACGCAGGATGTCTGTGGAAAAGAAAAGACCACAGAAATGATATAAAACCTCCCAAAATATTGGTTCTTTTAACATAATTGACGCCTAATACCGAAATGGAAGGTGCGCTTGCTCGTAGGTCACAGAGCTGACCAATACTTCAATACAGGTAAGGACACAGCTGGCCGACAGAAAATGAAGCACCGCTGTTATCCGCTTGAACATGTAGCGACGCTCTTTGAAACTGAAAAAGGCAAATCCCTGACCCAGCACCTGAAATAAAAACAGCAACATCTTTTAGGAACCGGTACATCGATTGAAAGAGATAACAGACAAGCACCAAAGTTAATAACTCGAAATGTTTGAGCATTCTTTTTGGACATGCAGCTGTCCCCAGAGTGCTGTTTGACTGACATGATTGACGCAAACTAACCAACAAGGCTAATCTTACCATTAATATGATGCCCATGGTGGAAAATGCGACTTCGCTGCGAGTGTAATCTGCCGCCAAAGAATACAGAGACATTAGTAGAGTTAAGTAAAAAGTAAATCTATTTTGGTTGTCCATTTGAAAATGAAAGACCAGCATATGCATCTGCTGTAGAGCCAAGGATCTTACTCAGACTGTTCCGATCGAATTCATGCTTCAAATTACTGGCCTCATGGTCCGAAGGGAATAGGACGTGACGCTGACAGAGTACTGCAACAGTGCAACCGGAGATATATATACAAGGGAACGAAGGGAGGAAGGACAAGGTCCCCGACCGACAAAACAGGTGCATCACTCATATACATGTATACTCACAAGGGTATGTGCTGCATATACTCCTTTCAGCGGAAGCTGTAAATAAAAAGGGAACCACTCTTACGTTATTGCTCCTGAGGGTCTGTCCATTTGTTTGTCCAAATGGATATCGAGTTATACTTACTCTCTTTTCGGATGTTCTGCGTCCCATTACGCGAATCGATATTGAGGCATCTGAATTTAAATACAATTTTAACATGCTATCAAAATTGGTGGGTGCGGGTACCATGACTTGACGCACATTCGGAAGATGCCGCTGTGTGAGTGAGGTACCGCACAGCCGGGGTTAGTGATGACGAGCCAGTAGTCAGTACTCACCTATCAAACACAGACACAATAAGTCAAAAAAGCCATTTTCAAACTCTGCCTGCGTCTTTTCATAGCAAATGCCGGTCGAGTCAGACTGGCTTTTCAAGTGCGTGAGGAAAAGAAGGGAACGGGAAGGGGAGTTTATAAAGTTGTTTGTACATTGTGCCGGCATCAAAAGGCATAGGGACCTTAAAGGGGGGACCTTTAACAGGCAACCCAGGGTCTCTCCTCCTCTCTCCCAATCTCACTTTCACTCTCTATAGGGTTTCTATATCCCGTACATATCGAGCCACTTGTCCTTCCCACGCACAGTTTACGTGCATCGATCATCAATTGGTCGGTCGATAATTGCGCTCTTTAGCATGCTCTTTCATTGCATTCTTTCTATCGATTCCATTCCTCTGTTGGATGGATGAAAGATAACATAACATATAGAGGAGTTTTTGCTGCGGCCAACCGCTTCAATCACTTTTAAAAATAGTTCTAAACACTACGATACTTCTTTCCTGATAACTCACTTACTTAGGTAGCACAAGTTTCAGCATTATTTCCGTTGCTTCTTTGATAGTTTCTTATTAAGCATAGACGATAAACCAATTATAAGACACTGCTTTCCAATTATAATCCAAACGTTTTGGCTTTCCTAGCTCCTGCGCAGCCAGGGGTTTTTCGTAATTAAATTTGACGAGATGTTATTGTAGTCAGATGAATTGGCAAAATGACTCTAAACTTTCAACGAATCTTTTACGGAAACATTTGCAAAGCGAAAAGAAATAAATTGCGTTACTTTGATGATAAAACTTACCGCCACCAGCATGAGAATGAGTCCTAAAGAATAACGAGACACCCATGTAGAAGAGGTGGACAAAGAGACAAGGCTAAAAAGAGAGCCTTACCGATAACTGTTGCGGAAGTTGCAGCTGAAAATGGGAAAGAAGAAAGAAAGAATGTGAACAGGTGGTACTATACTGCATGTACAAGTAGCTACCTAAAAGGCTCTTCCGTTCGAAAGACAAGTGTCCGTGCGATCCGTTAATCTGATTGTGGTGGACGTGAAGCGGCACGCGCTGTTGACTGCAATTGAGACTGCTGGAAGGGTTCCCCGTGGTCGTGCCTGCGTACTTTACAGGTACTGACGTCGTCGCTGAACACCGCACAATCATTGAGGAGGTGGAAGAGTTTAACAACAGTCCATTCTGATCACAATTATCACCGGACGATGAGGATCCCACTTTAAGCCGTGAAATATCCGCTGAATCCATATTGAGGCCTGTTTAATATAAAGTTGATGGCTCAATTACTTGCGACGTCTCGGTTGGCTGCTCCGCTCTTAATAGAAAGATCTGCAAATTCCGCAAGCGAGTTATTTTTAACCAGCTGGAATGTCAAGATGTGAGAAACGTCATCCTCTTGTACTAGAGTAGGTATTAAAGTATGGTGTTAAACGGCATCTCTTACCAGGAGACTTGTCGGCACGTGTGCGCCTCCTCTAATCCATCATCGAACGATGCATCAACAACCAACAATAGTCTCATTAACAATCTTTTAAGGAAATACCAAATACCAAGGTAGGTTTAATCCGGATTCTAATACTTTTTAATCACACCAAAAGGCCATTCAACCAATCTGAAGGTACAACAGTATAATCCACGAAAAAGTAAAAGCCCAAGTGTTGAAAGATGAAATGGGCTAGAGGAAATAGAGAAGGGCGATAAGTTGGCAACAGCTCAAGCTCACCTGTCTTTCTTTCTCTTCCCTTCAAGTTAGATGAATCTAGAGGAAAGCGAGAACCTTCATCCAGACAGCTTGTCAGGGAGAAGAGAGGAGAGGAGTTGATGTGTTTGTCGGCTCGGCTCAAGTCCAAAAAACTTTCCTTGCACTAACCACACCATACCACATGAAGATGGCAGGAGAAGGCGAGAGACGGCTCATCGATAAAGTCGTTTTTTCGCACACTGCGGTGCACGACTAACACTAAAGAATGCACAAGTGAAGTGAGAAGAGAGATGATGATGAGATCGATTTATTCTCGGCTCGCTTTCCCTTCCTTCCCTATCCTGTCTGTCTCTTGCGTTGAGAGAGCACTGCAGCGGGCTCGGGGAACCCGACAGGATCCTATTGCACGAACGCATGCAGTTTAGATGGCCTCCTTTTAATACCACACGTCAGTCTGCTACACTCAATCCCACATTTTTACTACGCACAGGTTCCCCTCCAAGTTTTATGGTATTACAATTAATGTAGTCCAATTTGAAGGCATACTGCCGAGTGATTAAGAAGGCCTTCTTGCCACAAATAGCGCGTAACAAATTTAGAATAAGAATATCTCAATACAGTGACATAATCTTGACGGTACGTGGAGAATAATTTCTGTATAAGCCACGAAAAATACATACAATGTAGGTTTAACAGCCTGGTTTAAAGCGGATTAAATCAAACGACAGCAGCTCAAATAATTACTCAACACATATAGGGAAAGTCTGATTATTGGCCGGCTAGTCTTATTCTAGCAGATATTCCCTCTTACACAGCGACTACGCCAAGTTCTGACGGTATTGCCCAGTGGTCAAGCGTCTTTGCTGTTGATGGTCGCGTTCTTGTCATCCCCTTTAAAACTGCAAATGACCCCAGTCAAATTGAGATGACGCCCAAACTACTTTTTCGTCAATGCTAACCTCTCCAGATATGATTTTAGAAAATATGACTGCCGGCAGTGCGGTCCTTGTTCTGTGGGCAAAATTTGGGAAGAACCAATATGGGTCTTTCCTATAACAGAGCCCACAATCACTTGCTTGATTGATCAACGAGTCTCAATGTTGAGTTAGCTTCTCTTTTTCACTGCAACAGCTCCACGAACCAATAGCTGGAGACATTGGTAGAGTGCGAAACATGCGGCAGACACCGGACAATTAATGCACTACCATCCAACCGCTACGTAAAAATAGAGACAGGTCATCAAATCCAGTCTAATTTTCTTTGAGATTGGTCTTTCAATAATTCGTTACTCAAAATAGCTGTGCCACTTTTGCGGAGGTCAGCTTTCGGGCTGACTGAACCGATATTCTCGGCTGAACAAGCCAAAGAAGATTATTCATTCAACTTTCTCCAAACGGCCAAGACAGACCATGAGTCCGCTTTTATTGTGGCGGACGCTAAAGAGAAAGGATCGGTTGACGACCACCGAGACAGCTTGACTGGATGGCTCGCGACTGCTAATTTTGGGCAAGGCCCTCAAAGCAAGACTTCCCGCGGCCTCGTGGTCCACCAGGGAAGTTATGCTACGTCGCTGGCTCAACAGCCGCTCCGATTTTGATACGCTAGGCTCAAGCGATCCCGACGCGTCTGTTCCAGTTTCATCTATACCTATATCAAATACTGCAAATTAAATTCAATTATTCATGATACAAAAATAATATTGCTTACTGAAGTATCCAGTATGCCTGGCGGCAGTCAAACTCACATCTCCTCCGGGACTCATTCTGGACATGTCTGCCTGCTCGGAGAACAACACCCAAATTAATCATCTTCTTCCGGCCGAAATATCTGTTCGGTCAAATATGGCAAACCAAATTGGAAAAAAGTTGTCTAATTATAGGTTGACTAATTTACTCCCCCTCACTGATCACCGGATGACTTCTTTTCCCGCCAAATTCTACTAAATGGGTATTTGTAAATAGTCTCAATAAAGTTTAGTTACCAATAACCTCTTGAGGTACTAACAGGTGCTCCATTGTAAGAATACAAACTAAAAGTCTAAATATTTTGTGGTTGAAATATGAATTATTATTCCGGTTAGGTGGCAGAGAGTGAATTGGAAGAGCTAACGACAAATGGACGGAGGATTCAAACAGGATATGGACCGTCACTTAGAGCATCTATTTTGAATTTTTGAAGAGAAAATCAAGTGACTTGGCTTTTCGCTGATTGGAATTTACCTGATCGGAGAAAGCCGACTTGACTCCTACAAGACGAATGATTGCCTTGAGGTCCAAGTTAGATTGCAGTTTGAATTTGGGCAGCGTCAGGTGGACCTCTCTTAGACGCTTCACCAGATTCAGCTTGTTCGTCACAGCTTGGTTCAACGTCTACAGACAGTAGATTATTATTTTGCTGTACTGCCTGCCATTGAGGCTGTAATACCTTGCTAACATCTTTGAGGGATCTCTTGCCATCAGGAAGGAAAATGAGCAGACTGGCTGAATTGTTGATGTACGGGATTTCAAGGTAAGTTAAGCCAATATGTTCATCATAGACATAGGCCAGGTTAAAGACGCCACGCATCATGTGGAAGTCAACCTTTTTCCCGTCATCCTCACGGAAAGGTAGAATGGTCGTACGACCCGCATCAAAGACAACGTCCCACCTAAACTTGTAAGATGAACAAGTGTATGTCTCGTCTTGTCTCAATTATTGTACATTAAGACAGTTTCTACCTTGCCCGGAAGCAGATGCCGTTGGCCAGGACCATCGAGGTATGCCGATCAATGCTGGAAGCGGCAAAGCAGTCATGGACTTTGCCATTCATCGTCTCCTCAATGTACTCGTTGATCTCTTTCCGCGCCCCTTCCGGATTGCGTTGAAAGCCTACAAAAACTACTTCGGCCCTCATCTTGCCCAGTCGTTGGATGAAATCATCCTTGACTGAAATTCCTTCTTCCAGGAAGATTTTGTTCACTCGGAAAACACGGAAGGCGCCATTGTCAACGCCCTTGTCTGCGTCTACGTCACGCGGTACTTTACCCAGAATGGCCAGAGCTTGTCTGTAATCAAACCAGTCAACAGATGTCAGGAAAAAACCTCTTTCAATTTCAATCAACAATCATATCAATGTCAAATGTAATATTCATTTTAACCTAAAAGCCATTTCAACATCGGAGTCTGCGTTGGCTCCGTCCAAATTCCCGATAATCTCGTCCAATTCCAATGCCCGTTCCAGTTCGCGTTTGGTAGCTCCATCTGCTCCCATGTAAATAAGCAGCAGACCGGTTGATGCGGTGAAAGGGGAGAAAAGAATGTTCCCGGTTGGGTACTCCAGCCGACATGACTGAAACAGTCGCATCGCAAATCGATGCATCGGTCCCCGTAAGCGTTCCATTTTATTTCTACTCTCTAATTAATTAATTTACCTCGATAATCGTAATAAAGGTATAAGAACTGTTCTAACGAGTAGGATTGAGGATTGTCTTGTGAAAAGACATTGTGCACCTCATGTTAAGGCCACCAGCGAAAACTCACTAACATTCATAAGATTTTTTTTGAGACGTATTTTTGCCATAGCCACTAGCAGATGACCTCCAGGCATACTTTTGACAATTATTTCTTCTTTTCACGTTTCACTCACGCTGCTCGGTGCCGGTAGAAAGTTACTATACAAGAAGACTTTCAATATATGTACTCTAATGTACAGTGCACTTTGAGCTGGCTTGTGCTATTGGTAGGCATTATTCAACTGATATTATTTCTCACTCATTTTACCTCAGGCCTAGGTTACGTCAAAAAATACTTCTCTCACCGTCTTTCACTACACTATAGGAGCCTACGAGGAATGAGCGCCAGTCTACGCTACAGAAGTGAATATTAATTATAACGATTAATTATTGTCTTTTTAAACTGTTGGTCTTTATAAATGTCGCCCACTACTTACCCTTTTGGCGATGATGCTGTTTGGTAGATTCGGTCGCGCGATCAAGTTAAGTATTTAACTCTTGACCATGTCATAGTTTTAGTGACCAGTTTCATATTCAATTTAAGATTACTAAAGTAATGGCCATTTGTAATCCCTTCTTGAGATGCTCTGTTAATGTAAACTCGAGTTGGATCCCTTCTTCGAAATGATGGAGGATAATCTCCTTCTAACACTTTGAAGGATGGGTTCGTTGAGGAGCCACCAGTTGAGTGTATGCCTGGCGATGTAAACTCTGAAAAGAAATGGAATAAATTAACTTTTTTCTTATAATTATTGCATGCGATTGTGGATAAACTATTCCAACCGAGCAAGAATGGTTGCGATGAAGAGTGCGCAAGAGACTAGAAAGATTACGATAATGATGACGGTCAACATTCCCTTCCAATGGCTCTCTGCTAGCAAAACGCAAAACGGCCTTAAGTGACTGGTAAATTACATATATTTATCGTTTGCTTCTTTTCTCGTTACCCTTTTCAAGACATACTGCGGCAAGTCCCGCAAACCCACAGAAGGGTTCGTTGGGGGGAAAGTTGGAGTTGCCATACCAGGAAGGCGACTTAATTGTTTGCCACTCGTACGAATAGTCCTTCTTCTCTCGCGCAATCAGAAAAATCTGCAGAATAAGTAAATGTTCACCCAATGTTCCTTCGGTGTGAAAAAGGATATCTATAGACTTGCTTCAATTTCACCAGTATCGTTGTTCAATTGCTTGATCGCCTGAGTGGTTGCCCGTACTCCCGCCCCGTTGAGTGATATGGTTGTGTGATCGAGGTGGAAGGTCTTGAAGTAAAATTGGGCGGCAAAATGACGACCACTTTTGAGCGTGGAAAAGTCAAAATCTCCAGATTGGGTCAAGTTTGCTAGCATCTGTATTTATAAAGAGGTACTTATTGAAATTAAAATGATAATTAGCATGACTTTACGTACTGCACTGTACCTTTCCCAGCATCTGGAATGCACCGTGGTTGTTTTCCAGGTAGATTAGCGGCTGCAATTCAGCAGAGACTAAGTATGTGCATAATAAAAAGGGGTTTTGTGTAAGCACCAGTTCTCTGGGTATCCTGAGGGTGCTGGTGTTGGAGAGTCCTTTCCAAATGAAGGCCAGCTTGTCGCGTTGAACCTGCTGTGCTTCGTCTGCGTAGATGACCTGCACTAGAATGACTGACCTATACGCAGCCCGAACAATCTGCAACATTCTCCGTCTACTTAATTCTAATAAGGATTAACTTAACCGTGACTGTGATGAACGACCTCACCTCATCATCATCGCGGCCTTCCTGCCATGTGAAGGAGCCGAATAAACTGTGCGGCATAGGTCTCGATGCAATGTAAACCTGTAAGCGCCCGGCTGGAGGTCAAATGTATTTCTTCAAGTAATACTCATGCTCACGTAATTTTCGTTAATCATATCGTTCTTTGTTGCTCTTATCTGAAAGGAAGAAGACAATTATTTTTGTCTTAGTTTGTGTAATATCATAAATGGACTTACGAGGAAATGTCGCAGTGCAGATGCCGTTCCATAGTAGAGTACGACTGAAAGATACAATTATTTCATCCCACCTACAGCACTAGTAGTAATTGTCAGGTTCTTCTTCTTTCTTATACCTCGACATGTTCCGCGTACGGCAAGAAGAATGGCGTCAATTTGGAGAGTGATTGCAGCCGGGTCTTGGGCTGTCCGGATGAAAGAGGTCAACTTATAACCGTACTCTTTTAAATGCCTTGCCGTCGTAACAGCGAGGTTGGTGAAAATGGGCGGTCCATTCAAATCCAGATCCAAAACTGTGGCGACGGTGGTCCAGTTGTTGCGTTGCAGGAAGCCCTTGTAAAATTCTCCGCAGTTGGAAGAATACCGTGTCGTCGCGATCCACGTTGGTGCCAAGGCCTTGTTCCGAATCGTCGCATCGATGTTGACTCTATAGAAAGAAACAAGGACGGCTATGGTATTGAAGGAATTTATAAAGACTTTATAATACGCACGTTGTGATGAGAAGAATATTCCAAGCATGTGCTAATTGATTGACATAATCCAGCTCCATACAGCCTTTAATTAACACACCCTATTTTGAAGATCAGGAAGAAAAAGCAAAATAGATGACTTGTATTATCACCTGGAGTGATCCAAACAGGGATAGAGTTTGTCCGCTTTTCTTGATAGTACCAACGGGCAAGAACATCCTGGACGTTGCTCCTTTGAATGAGGCAGTCAGTAGTTGCATTGCTGTTCATGATGTTGCGATGGGTGACATTGAGTCTTGGATTAGCCTCACGGAGCTCTTTCATCCCTGTAGCATAGGTTGCTCCGATATAATTCACTGAGAAGAGGGAATCTATCCCGCAGTAAGTTGGAGTAACAATCTCAAAATCATACGCCCCAATATCTGCAGATGTAGGCCAAGAGGAAGGAGAACCAGCCACATGGCAAATTGCAACCAACAAAGGCCAACTCACCACCTTCACCATTATTCCTCCAAGATACTGTACAACAAAATAATGTTCAGCTTTTTTCCTAACCATTAAAGGAAGGTTGCCACAGCCACATGATAAGAGTATAACCAATCCATCATGTCATTCATTGTCAGGGGATGAGAGACTTGACTTTTTTAATCACATTAACTCTCAACAATTCTTGCATGATCCATTGAATAGATAGAAATTCAAATAGCCATCCATCCACATGGGATATGCACGCGCACCTCCTTCGTCAAGGCTCTTTATTGCATATCCATTTCAAAGGGATTCAAACGGACTAATACCATTTCCTCTCTCAAATGCCGACGATGCCGTGCTTAATTAATAATATTAGTTAGCCCAAGTGTCTTCTTTCACCTACTACTTAAGCCATTCTTTTATTGCTAATAAAAGGAGGGCAGGGCAGGATATGGACTCGGGAAGAGGGTTGCTTCATATTATTCAAGGTCGTCATTGGGATGGGATTGTCTGTCATCCATCCACATCTTCTTGCTTTCCCCCAATTTTTTCGTGTAAGTCATGCAGCTCCGCATTCCTCATATTATTGATAGAGATATCGAAATCGATTAGCATACATACAAATGATCTTTCTTCAAAGTATTGCGCACTTTGACTTATGCCCTTTTTGAGATGAGTACTATCATGTAGGAAGTGTTGAAGGAAATACCTCATTATTCCAAGACAGGCTCAGCGATTATTGCACTAATAAGACAACTAGACATCATAGACTAATTTGGCCAACTGATAACGGATAAAAAAAGCTAAAAGACTAGAAAAGACTTGAAAGATGAGCAGAGCACACGTTAGTCTCTTCTCGTGTGTAGGACCCAGAATCATAAGGAACAGATTGATGAGGGTAAGATTGTTGCATTCCAGCATCTCGCCATCCCCCGAAGGAACAACATGAACCAGGCGAAGGACACGTAGAAACTGCAACGCAATATGTACAATTAAACATTAATCATACGCATGTGTCGCATTGTTTGTCCCCCCTGACTTTGGCCGTTTCCCTGCCAGTCGTCATATGTCAGTCTACCTGTCTCCCTGTTCGGTGTCCGGTCTGTGAGTCTGTCTGTATGTCTGCCTTTAGATGGGCATGTGTGGAGCGCGTGCTGCGTGTGCTTGCCTGAAACATAAGTCGACCCAGGGGATGTAGCTGATTAAGTTTCAATTTGGTCGTGCTCATGTTCAATTTATCGGTGTCTGGATCGTAGCGAGGCAGACGATGACGGGGACAAGGAAGGAATTTGAAGAGCTGCGGGATGGAGTAGAGAAAGTTGATAATCTGCGGTATGAAGAAGAGCAGGAGAGTCTTGCTGAAATGTCCCAAGATGGCCACCACCGCGAAGATAACGCCGGAAAAGTAGCAAAAGGTGTCCCCAACAAAGACTCGCGAAGGAAACCAGTTGTAGCGGAGCAAACCAGCAGTCGTTCCAATGTAGGGGAGGAGGAAGTATAGGGAAAAGACACATGATTCCCGATAAGCGCCTAAACACACCAACAAACACTTTTGTTAAAGAAGTTACATCAATTCTAAAGATGAGTAAATGGATAGATAACGCTACTAAGAAAGATCAGTAGAGGTTATGCTCATGTCACCAGCAAGGAATTCACGGATTGAATGATTATAAATGCAACAACGCACACAAACTCAATGTACTTGTAGTGTACTTACCGGTTAGCTCGATCAAGTTGAAAAGAGCCACCGAAATGGCAATGATGAGACTTTGACCGGCTTCCAGGCCATTGATGCCGGCCAGGATGTTGATAGCATTGGTACAGAAAACGGTCAAGGCGCCCATGAAGACATAATACAGCCCACCTACAATATACATTACGGGCATCTTACGCACTTTATCCGTTAAACAAACAAAGAGGATACCTAAGTTGACGCTGAAACCAAGTAAATGTCTCAGCTGCTTCGGGACAATAACAGTGGTGGAATTGGAGTTGACATAGTACACCATAAGAAGAGGAATGGTGGCGATGGTTGGCAGAAACAGCTTGTCCCTCCAGCGCAAATTCAGCGCGTCGTCGGCAAAGCCGAGGAACAGCATACAACACACAGACAACACAGCCGTGATGAATTCGACAAACTCGTGATGGGGAAAGTCAATCTGCTCCTTGGTCAAGGAGTGGTCTTCGTTGTAGCCGAGACGAGCCAGGTGCCAGGCAAACGGCACCGGAATAAACAAGAAGATGGTGATCATGAAGACACAACCAGAAATCACGCCCATCGCTTCAGCTCTGAATAACAAGGAAACACAACACACAATCACTCAATCAAAGAGTTCACGACTACATACGTGTAGTCATTTCATTCCATCCAATCAATCAATTGAAGACTGCAACAGGCATTCCCAATCTTCTCTGCTACATCAACGTCTACTTGCACTAACACTTTGGGTCTGTCCTTTTTGCCCATGTCCACTCCTGCGAAACCTGCTTGCATGAAGATGTTCATAAAGCTGCAAAAAATATATCATTTAACTACAAGTTTGAGAACTGGCAAATGTCTGCCGTGAAACTGCGGCCGGCGAAAAAAGTTTAATTTTGCACGAAGCTAGGGAAAATCAATCAATCAATTGAGGAGTTAAATGGGCAATGCAAGCATTTCTTCTCTCCTCACCTCGGAATGGCTTTGAGTGTGACGAAGAATGCCACCAAAGAATAGATGGCATTCCAAAGCAGTGGCCACATTGTTTTGACAGCTAGCGCTCCTTCAAGACCCTCAGGAATCGCAGATGGCGGCTGAGAAAAGGTGGAGGAATAATTAGTGGCCGCTTCCTCCAATGTAACTTGTAAATTGTCCGCCATTGCAACTCCAACAGTAGTTGATTATCCCGTGTTCCTTCAAATTCAAATACAACTATATATTCCTTGTCACATGATTAGATTTGATAAATCTTCTTGACGTGGAACTCTTTTTGAAAAGATCAACAGAACTGTGCATTGCGCACTTTGGCTGGGCAGTGCAATGCGCAAGACATGTTAAATACTTTACTTTAGACTGTCTTTCACTAGTTGCACTTTACTTAAATCTGACTTGTGTTTTTCTTTCTTTTTATGCGTCACTTATCTATGAGCTGTAGCTGGATTAGCGGCAACAAAATGCATGCTCCCTTTCTGAGGCTAGTAATTGTTTGATTCAGCAATCAGCATTGCCGTAGCCAGTTGGTAGATTGATGAATTGCTTACATTGCTGTCTTATCAGTGGACTCATCCTGCACTATCATCAACTCATTCACTCGATTGATTGATTTTATTTATTTATCTAAAAGACCAAAAGTCAAACATTTTTAACATAACGTTTCTCCTTTTCTGCAGGTTTGTCCCCCTCCTTCGTCAAAGGTGTGGGTCATTTTTTATGCGGCAACAGTTTGGCTTTAATTGCCTCCATAAAAGGGATGTTTCGTTTGTCTCTGAGTGGAGAGAATTTTGGCAAGTGGTAGCAGGAAAGAAAGGAGTCCTCCTTTGGGTTCCTGCCATTTTAGGATCAGCCTCGGCTTTGGGGATTTATCTTTCAATCGAGCAGAGTGAGAAGCGGCGGTTCATCACCACTGCTAAAGCTATTCGTCGATTTATGAGGTAAAACAGAATGCCGAATCAATCAATCGAAGACCTTGCCAAGCAATTGTGTTGTTGATTTAGGACAGCCAATATTGGGATGACTATTTCTCTGGACTATTGGTGGAACCTGAGAAAACTTCTACCGGTATAGCATATAAAGTTTTTGCAAATTATGTTGGAAAATATGTTGTTGTACTGGATAGGAGTCAGAAGAATACAATGAAGCCCTCGTTGCGTGCCATGTTCGCGCGGCCTCCCAAATCGTCGCCGGCTGTCTTGTTAACGTACGTTACTGGACCTAATCGACTATGCTCGTCTATAGATGGATCTGACTTTACTAGGGTGGACTCTACATCAAACTGGGACAGGGTCTCTGCTCCATGAACCACATTCTACCCAAGGAGTATGTGACTACCCTGACTGTCCTTCAGGATCGGGCACTGCCGCACAACTTTCCCGACATAGAGCAACTGTTCAAGGAAGAATTCGGAGGACACGGTCCGGAGAAGGTCTTTGCTACCTTCAATAAGGTTCCCATTGCAGCAGCTAGTCTTGCGCAGGTTTACCAAGCAACCACCCATGATGGCCAAGTATGAACGGATCTATCTTTTGAGGAAATGTTCAATGTCTTGATTTGTGTCTGTTTAGGAGAAATGTCTCACTATTTCTATGATTTGCCTGTGTTTCAGGAAGTAGCCGTCAAGTGTCAGTATCCGGACCTCCGGGATCGTTTCATCGGCGACATTGGTGCTGTGGAGCTGCTGATGGATCTTGTCCAATTTATGCATCCCAAGTTCTCCTTTGGGTGGATCCTCCAGGAACTCAAGCAGACCCTGGCCAAAGAGCTTGATTTTGTCCACGAGGCTCAGAATTCAGAAAAGTGCGCGAAGGATCTTGCAGCCCTTCCCTTTTGCCATGTTCCCAAAGTGCAGTGGAATTTAACGACCCAGCGGATTATGACCACCGAGTTTATCGGCAATTCCTGTACGGTGGCAGATGTACCGGCTCTGCTGCAGATGGGATTAAGTCTTAAGGACGTTAATGAGAAGCTCATACGAATATTTGCTGAACAGGTTGGTCCATTTCGCTTTTCTCTTCATTCTTGTTTGTCTGTCTTTCCATTTGACTTTATCAATTATATTTGCCAACACCATGTTTGCCTATGTATTGTCTGCCTATCAGTTAGTTGTTGAGTCAGGCTGTATGTCTGCCTATTTGTCTAATAAGTTGACCTGCCTATCATTTCATCTATTTGCGTTTCCATATATATGTCCACATACCTGCGTGTCGGTTTTTATGTTTGTCTGTCTGCCTGTCTCTCCGTACGTCTGGCTGCTATTAGGCGGCTGTAGCCCTGTAGATCCTTGCGCCTGAAACAATTACCGATTTCCCCCTGTTTTTATTAGGTCTTTATTACTGGTTTCGTCCACGCAGATCCGCACCCTGGAAACATCCTGGTGCGGAAAGTGGATGGACAAGCGCAGCTTGTTTTATTAGATCACGGCTTGTATCAAGTCCTCAAGGATAACGACCGTCAGAATCTGTGTCGTTTATGGAGGGCGATTGTATTGAAGGATGACAAGGATATGGAAAGGTTTGCAGGCTTGTTGGGTGTTAAAGGTATTGTCAAATGACCTTTTCTTACTTTTTTATTGCTTTTGATGGGTGCTTTTGCTTTTCTTCAGATCATCAGATGCTTTGTGAGATCCTCGTTCAACGACCCCTAAACAGGAAGATTCCAAAGTCTTTTTCAGTTAGTGCAGCCGGTTTGTTTGGGCAGAAACAAAGACCCGATACTTATATGCAGAAGATGGCGCAAGATCGCTTTGATCAGGTGTGTGACGATGACGCTTGCTTCTCGATCACTCTCATGGCAATGAGTGGTCTGTCAGTATATTCATCTACTATTTTGTCTATTATTGTATGTGTGACCCATCCGAGTTGTGGGTGCCTGTCGGCCGGCGTTTTGTCTGTTCCGTCTGCCTGCCTGCCAGTTTGTTTGTGTGTCTGTCTGGGGATCTGTATGTTCGTCTATGTGTCACTATCCGTCTGACTAGCAGTCCGTCTGTCCGCCTGCCTGCCCGTGTGTCTGTCTGTGTGTCTGTTTATACAGTCGGAATTTTGTCGTGTCGTTTGTCGGTTGTGTGTCAGTTGATTTGGTTGCACAGTTTAAGCATGTACTTTCATCCCTTTAGATTATGGTGGTGTTGCGGAGCATGCCGAAAACGATGTTGCTAGTTTTGCGGAATCTCAATACTGTCCGCTCCATCTGTGCCGTCCACGGACATCCGGTGGATCGGTTCACGTTGAACGCTCGTGTGGCCGTTCGTGGCATTCACCATCTAACTGAGCCTGCATCGAGTCCAGTCACAACAAGTGACGCACCAAATACGGTTGCAGAGCGTACGAACGCGAGTATTGGTCTAGTTGGAGCCGTTAGAAAATGCGCTTCCCGAGTTGTTTTTGAATGGTGTCTGTTTATTGAGCGAGTACATATGGCCTTTTTTGTATGTTATCTTCGCGCCCTGCAACTTTGCGGCCACATCTCCAATGTCGATGCAATAGTTGCCTTGCTCAAATAGCACCTCTTTTATTTGACTTTTCTTTTGATACTTTTCATTTCCTAAAGATTCGTCTTGTTGATGAAATTATATTCACGGCGACTGATCAGAGAACGCCAATAAATGGCGCAACTTTGTTACATGCTTTTATGCGCGCTCCCGAATTTGTCATGGTCGTGGGTGAGTACTACTTGCAAGTATAAATTTGAACGTGTGGAAGAACAAACAAGGGACCGTTCCCTGTCACTGTACTCTTACACATTTTCTTATCAGACGGATCTTTTCGGCGGATCGCGTGCAATGTACAGTACGTACTACGTGGGTGTTGGCAGGAAGTGAGACGATAAGGATCATTAGACCATGTTTGTGGTTAACCAAATCACTTGAAACCATTCTTCGCTGTAGCCATCCAATATCACGCAGCAATGGTAGCTTTCTCATTTTTATATCGGTTGATGAATATCTCAATTGTTTACGTATTAAATGTTCAGTGAAGTAAATGTTTCAATTTCATTCCTAATAACTGGCTTAACAACGCGCTTGATGACCTATGGCGGCATTCTTATGCTTACCTTCTCTCCTATATGCGAATCTCATATTAATCTTTCTTTTTGCCGTGGGTATGTGATTGTAACGTTGAAAACTCAACGATACTCGTGGCAATTGGCTTTGATTATTATATGCACGGTAGTATTAGATTAGTCAAGTGGGCATTGTCATTTCTATGTTTATTGTTTGCTTTCAGATGACTGCGGATGTGTGACTCGCATCTGGCAGCCCAAAGCCAGTCGATTCGAAGAGCCTCAGACATGGCAGGCAAAACGATCGCCCTGTTTTGGGGACTCTGTTCAACTGCAGGAGAACAGAGCTATCTTGATATCAAAACAACACACACTGTCCGGTCTAGTGAGTTTAGTAGGGAATAATATTCTTTTTAATGACTAATTAATTATAAGCATGTATAATATTCAGACGTTGCCGGTTCGTGGAGAGCTCATCTTCGGCGAAGGCTCCGTCCTTGAGATTATTGATTTGAGCGAAGTATCTTACAAAGAACAATCCGGATGCCCCACCCAAGGTAGTAGGTACTATAGTACATTACATGTTAAACGAGATCCATACAGTAATTGATTGTTTATTCTTCTCAGCGTCCCCCATTCGTTTGATGTCAAGTGTCAACGCTAAAAGCTGGTACTTGAACGCATACTCTATGTAAATGTATGTATACGCTGTATTTTCTACTGTAAAAGTCTTTCCTCAAGGTTCGATGGATCCAACTGGAATTCGGAAGCGGACGGTCAGGAAAGACTGCGCATCTTCCTGGATTCTGAAGGGATCCCTTGCAACGGAGACGACGTTGTGCTGCCGCATGGTCACACCTTCCAGATTGAGATGCCGTCCACCTTGAAAGAGGCCGTGCTACTTCGCTCTTTCAAAGTCGGCCAACTAGTAAGTGCTACTCTACTATTCTATCAAACGGGACTGGACAAAATGATAAAATCTTCCTTTCCTTGTTTGTGCTCAGCCAATGAACGACCTCACCCTTGCTCAATACTTTTCCCAACTGCAAGCGCCTCAAGCGGTGTTTGACGCGGCGTCATTGTTAAACTTGACGGGGAACAGCAATCCCTCTTCTTCTTCCAGTCTCACGACGGCAGTCAGAGACGTCGACCCATCCTCCACCACTTCGGGGACCTTCATCAAGATTGGCCAACGTAATTTGGAGCAGTGGCCGTGTGATGAGAAATACAGCTGCAAATGCGGCAACGATCGCAAGGAGGTGTGGAACTACTTATTACTCTATTACATCAAAGTTCAAGACGATAAGGTTGTTGTTGATTGCTCACAGGTGATGGATCAAATCTGCCGGTTCGTGGTTCCATCATCTACCCAGACGACAAATTGTCAGGAACCCGTCCGCGCCCAAGGCCTTTGCCGTCCCTTATGCGGTATGCCATGTTAAATTATCAAATTAATTTATTATCTGCCCCTTGTTGGAATTCAAACCCGCCTAAAAGTACTATACTGGTACTTGGTCTTGATCTTCTTCCGAGGGTGAGGGCCAGACGGTAATGAATGTCCACATGCCTTAAACAGGATCAGTGGTTAGTGTTAAAGTGGACAGTGCGGCCAAGGCCATCGAAACCCTGCGACGGGTTCAGGCGATACTGGAACAACTTCGAGAAGACGAGGATCACGCCCTCCCAGATGTAAGTATACTCTGCTACTCAATTATAGACATCTTTAATTACCACCTATTTATTTAATATAGAGCGTGGAAGATTACACCAGTTTGACTTACGACAACACCATTCAGACTATTTTCGTTCCCTCACCCGGAAATGCAAAAAGCGACCTCTTCCAAGCTCATCGCACAGCTGCCGATTTGTTTCGTGGCAAACTCACCAGCGGTACGTACAAAAGCACTTTTTATCTTATACTATCCCCACTAGAGCCCTGCGCGGTGAGAAAAAATTGAACCGCCGTCCGCACCGCGACCTATTTTCTAAACCGCGGCCCGCACCGCACCGCCGCAGCCCGCGGGCTGGCACCCTCAAACCGCAAACCGCACGGCCAATTTTAGAAACTAAGAAAATTTTCAATACGTAAACAAATTGTACATACGTACGCATTTACGTACATACGTATACGTCATGTACGTATTTTCAATACGTAAACAAACAGATGGCTCTATTGCGCCTGCCTCTGTGCGATAATGGAGAATTGATTGATTGCAATAGAGAGGTTGAAGCATTTTCGGCGTAAGAGTAGCGTATGAAAAGTGCACGCTTGGTCTACGGAGGACAGGTTGAAGCAGTCGGCGTCGCGTTAACGTAAGGTAACCTTAAGCAATGCTCTCCTTGAATTCTGCGTCATTTTTGGAAAATATCAGCTCGTAAAACCGAATATTTCTGCAATTCCATCATTTGATTTGATTTTCTCGTGTCTCTGTTTCCTATTATGAAGTACAAATCTCTTCTGCTTAGGGATGGCATCAAATGTCAAATGTCAAATTTCAAATCCAAATCAAATCAAATTATATTTCATGGCAAAAAGGAGTGATAAGAAATCAAATGATCAAATGTCTTTCAAAATCAAATCAAATCAATCTGTAGCTTTTTGTCATTTGGTGCGCCACAAAAATCGGCCTCTAAATTTTCTGTTTCAGTTGAGTTCATCTTTTTCTACAACCCAGGTGGCTAGTTGCTACTATTGCTTAGAATTTTGAGTCAAATTCCAGTAAATTGACCAGGGTTAAGTATACTGAATTGTCCTTACACCATGCTTACGTCGCCGCGTAAGGCCCACTGCTCCTTACGACGGGGGTAACGCATGCGGCGTAAGAGGTAAGTTTAGCCACGCCCGCGCACGATTTCAATTGGTCGATTTCTTCACGCTTACTCTTACGCGCGTTGCTTCAACCTCTCTAATATCTATTTATGGTATCAGAAAAGCGGCAAGTGCGGTTTGCGGCGGATTCGAAAAGTTAAACCGCAACCGCGAAGATGGAAACCGCGGGCTGCGGCGGTGCGGTGCGGTTTGCAGGGCTCTAATCCCCACCTAAAAAATCACGTTGGCCCTTCTTTGTAGATGCGAATAAAGCCTGGATTTCAAGCCGTAGTCTTACTGCCTATTCCTCTGGAGGTCCTCAAAGTTCCACCCACGAAAAGTACATCAACGAGCAAGCAGGTACAGTAAGGCCAAAGGCGTCTTTTAACTTGACCCACAGTTTTGAGGGAAGGTCAATGTGGCTGGCTGACATCGATGAAAGGGTGTGGCCAATGCTGTCAAGTTGACCAATGGCAGCCCTGCACACTAGCGCGCGCGTGCAACCAAGGATCTTCCTTGGAATTATGTGGCCTAACAGTCGGCATTTTTTTAACTGTACATACAGACTATAAAATTCATCTTATCATTTGTTACTTGTAGCAGCCACGTCTACAGGCTTAATAGCGGGTGGAATTAGTGGGCTCTTGCTCGTCCTCCTCATCTTCCTCGTTGCCGGTTGGCTCTTCTGGAGACGACGGCAAGTCTTTATTGAAAACATCGTGCTATTGTAATTAATAATTAATTAATGCTTTCTAGAAAGCAACCCTTTGCCTTTCAAACCTTTGCTTCAAACGAGCCCCTCGAAATGGACGGGCCAAACTTTATCAATCCCCTCTACCCAGCCGAAGCGGGAGCGATCAATCCTAACGACCGTCATTTTTTAGTAATAATTTTAAGGGCAACTAATATCCATCAGAGTTTCATTAAAGTTTTGCCTTCTAGGAGGATGACGTCATGCACAGGGAGCTCATGGACTTTGAGGATGACGACCGAGCCGGACTGGCCGAAAACGAGTTCTAAATAGGTTAGAAGAAGCAACAAATCGGCAAATTTGTTTGTTAAATCAAGTGACAATGCGTCCATGATTTCCCTTACCATCTAGCTAATCAAATAAAAAGGCCAACGTAAAAGGATGAAATAAGAGCATACCGGTTACTCAAGACAATGTTGAGTAAAAAGGAATGACAATTTATCTCCAGCAATGGAAGTAGAAAGAGTTCTCTACTGATTAGAGGAATGGCAGTGAAGGTGAACAAGGCGACCATCTGTCAATCGTTTGAAAGTGCAATCCAAAAAAGGCTTCTTACAAAAAATACAGCGACGCTCCTCGGTAAGAAGAATCTTATCCTTTAACCTGCCAACAGTCGAGAGCTGAGCCGAAAAGTGAAGGCACTTTGCAAGTCCCCTCTCCACCGCCCCGGTTCGTTGGCTGTGAAGGCTCCGACGAAGAGTATGGGAGAGGAAGCCTTCTAGGCAAGACAAAGGCCAGTTCGCCGGTAACATGGACAACACCTAAAGACGAAGAATTGGCTAATAAAAGATTCCCTTTAACAGAAAGACAAAAGTTGCTTGGACCTTAGCCGGATCAAAATCAGCTTCTTCGTCGTTGAGGAGCTCCAGAGCAGCTCGCACCGACTCTTCATTTTGTTCTCTGAAAAGAAAGAAAAAAGGAAGGCTCGAGAGATATGCATGTACGAAGAGAGAAAGTTTGAATACCTTGGATTAAAGTAAATAGCCAGAAGGTGTTCAAACAGTTGTCTCTTTAGGAGCTTGTCCCTTTTCCCATACTGGACGCAGTACTGGACAGCCCCGGCGCGATCCTTTAAGCGGCTGGCCAACAAATCCAGAGCCGCAAGATGCTCTCCTCTCTGCAAATAAAAAACCAATACAGGCACATGCCACTTAGCCACGACTGCACAGGATATGGTGCTACGCGATTAAAGTCTACGTAACTGACCAATCACATTCACAAAAACGCCCACACAGACAAATAAACAGGCAGGCAGACCAAATCACCATATAGCGGTACTAGTACCTTGGCAAGCAAAATCACTTTTTCCTCATGTAATTGCAGTTGTTCAATGGACGCCTCTATATCCGCACCGAAAGTACAGAGTGGTGAACGTAAGACTGTCTGTAAGTTCGTCCGCATCTCAAAGGCATTGAAGATGGCATCAGGCCTGCAACTAGGCAGCTCTGACAGATTAGTGAGATAGCTGACGGCCAATTCCTGATACAGTTGCTCTTTCTAAACATAGAAAAAAGGATCATCAGCAGCTAACAAAAGAGAAAGGCAATTGGAGCCGACAAACCTGAATCTCTTTGTCGAAAATGAGAAATTCCAGGTACTGACGATGAACGTTGGGAAACCCCTCCAACAGTGTACGAACGTCGGAAGAGTTTCCATTTGAGGACATGTGCTTGAGCACTTGCAATCCTGCTGACTGATCTTTTTTCAAAAGCCACGGCAGTGTCTGCAAGAGTAGCTTCTCTTGCTCCACACTAAGACAATCCCAAAGCATACATATTACTGCAAGGAGAAATGCTGACAATCTTACTAGCCTTACCTTTTCAAAACATCTACGATAGTTGAGACTGTAACTACGCCAACTTCTCTTGCGGGGAGATCTGCTGGAGGATTGTCCACCAGGTCCTTCATTAAAGTCAGCGCCTTCTCCAGATGACACATCCGGACTTGGAAGAAGGCCAAAGCAACAAGATATCTCCTCTCACTAAGTAGATGAACTGTCTCCTCATACGGCAAAATGTTCCTGAAGGACTTGATAAAGGGCAGAATGCTCCCCTCATTCTGCTCCGAGAGCGAAAATAGCTTCAGTAGGATCCAGTTCATTTCCTGGAAGAAAAACCGACTTGACATCATATCAACTGAGGCATGAGGAGAGGAGAGAATAGGCAACACAATCAAGGCGATACAGGCAAAGGAAGGACCAACAAGGAACTGACAAACAAGGTTCAAATCACACCAACAGCCATAAATACCTCAGTAAAATCGGTGGATGACCGGCGATACTCTTCGAGATAAGCAATAAGAAAAGCATTCCGTTCATTCATCGCGGCCGGATCGTGAGGGTTGAAAATGGGAATAAAGAAGGGTGAAGTAGTCAAAATATCCGCTGAAGGGAGGAGATCCGGGCAAAATGCGAGGACAAAACTGGGCGAACACTCACTCTCCAACAGCAACTCCTTTGCCGGACGTAATTCTTGCCGGTGAAGTTGGACAAGGGCGGCCCGTTGAAGGATGCCACGGAAATGCGGTAATGTGTCTTCATCCGAGTAGGAACGAGCAATTTGGAGGGCTTCATTGACACGCTTCTCTTCCAGTAGACCGTCCACTTGTTCTTGCCAAGGGACATTCTCCAATGCCCAAACCTGCATGTACTCACGGATTAAAATGTTGAAAAATACATGCAACAGTGGCTTGTACCTTGGAATCGGCTGCCATTAAAGGTGTCGCATGAGCTCCAGCCTCAAAAAGAGCGCCACAGACAGACCGGCACCCCAACAACTGAAGGCTCTGCTTGGGCTGTTGATTGATTGAACTGAAGACCCAAATATCCTCTCGACTAAAGACGAGGATGTACGGAGCGGAATAGTGCATCCGAATGACGCGGAGCTCGGCCCAGTTGATGGGAGGCCGAGGGGCTACAAGTGTCTGTGCCTGAAAAAGTGAGGACATCCCTCTGAAATGGGAGGAAATAGTGTATGTATAAGAAACATACTGAAACAAACATGCCCAGTCCACCCGGTCCAGATAACAGAAACTCGTGTTCCTATATTGAAAATGCATTTAGAAGACCGAGTCGTTAAACAAGGAAGGAGGGAAGAGGTTTTCTTGGCATTTGTTACGTTGGAATCGGTAAGGGAAGCGATCACGGGAAGATCGGGATAGGGAAAGAGGTGATGGATCTCGTGAGAGGTTTCCTTGACGTTGATGACTTGGTATTCGCTGGAGGAGGCGAAACAGACAAACGGTTCGCTGTAGACAATCTCCAACGGCGTCTCCGGCAAGGCAATCTCCGTCAGCAGAGTCAACTGCGATTCACTCACACCAAACACCGCAATCTGACGCTTCCTCACCACACATACCTGAAAAGAAGCAAGAGATAATGTTGCTTTATTACTCTGTTTTCTAACCAACCTCGAAGGAAATGAAGGGATTCTCCGGATCAATGCGATCGTTCAAGGAAAAGGCTAGGACACCCTTGACTTTGGCTCCACCGCCCGGTACAATCTGACAGAAAGAAAAGGTTAAGAAAGAGAAAGCTATCCTCATGTATCGTATGGACATTTAATTCTGATTACCTCCACAGTTGCTCCGTCCAACATCCCGAGAACACCGTCGCACAGGTACAACACCCGATTCATGGCGTCAATCATTTCCACTCGAACAATCGCCTTTTTCTAAGCAAATCATTCAATTTCACTATTCCTACCAAAAAGAAGCTTTCAGACGCAACAGCAGACAGACAAGTCAAGGACAACTCAGACAAAGATATACAGGCAGTCAACGTGAGTACAAACAGACATGTCGGCAAACAACAAGTGGATCAAAATGAGAAATCACCAGTCAGCACAGCCAGTCAGAAGTAGAGTGTAGATTACTGGTACTTACCGATGCTATTCGCTTTGAAGCGACCAATCGCGGATGATATTGCCTTCGTCCAGTTAAGCTTACACTCACGTGGACTGCATAACGGTGAATTAATCTGCAACCCGTTATTTACTATATAATTGCAAATTCAACTTGAAACAAAGATCAAGGTTTAAGACTGACCCGTCAATGGTGCCCAGGAAAATGTGTCCAGCCGCGTAATCCATACATTCAATCTGTAAATGGGAAACATAACCAAATCAATCAATCGATCAGCCAGCAAATATAAACAGGCATTTATCACTTGAATCACACAATTCATAAGCATGCACACGATTCATAAGTGTCACAAACAATCTAACAACGACGTAGACTCATTTTTGTGAAAGCCAAAACGTTATTAGTAACTCTTCTTACTCGGGTATCATTTCCGTTTGAGGGAGGTAACGCTGAAATTACGGCAGCGACATCGAACGTCCTCACACTCATTTTGACAACTCCCCCGGAGAATACTTAACGCGCATTAAGCAATCAACCAATCAACCCCCATATGCTAACGGCTTAACGCTTAATCGTCTCTGGTCGCTCATGTGTATGTGCACTGTATAATACTGGCACAATAGGTAAATCCAGGACGGGAATCCGGTTAAACATCACATACATACGGTAAATGTACTAGTACTTTACATTGTTGGATTCAGAACATTGCGCTAGTGCGCTCCCAAGCAAAAATCAATCATTTTTCAAGCCCTGACGGCACCATATGAAAGGAAGAGGATTGAGTGAGCACTTTGAGCTGATATTAGTGGGGTGTATCGAAACTGCGCAAGTCCAAGTTGGAATTTCCAATTTAGAAGATTCATTTGGAAGTGGAATTTCCAAGTTTTACCCTAGGTAGAGACACCGTTTACGGCAAAATTACAACAGCTCTTGGTACCACTATTGCTATTTCCACGTTCGCCGAATTTAAAGTTGTACCTTGCAGGTTTCTTCAGCTTGCTTTTTCTTGACGTGAGCTAATCCAGCTTAGCACCATTTCTTCAGACAATACTAGTAACTCTTGATTATTCGCTATGGCAGATGACCGCGGAAGTGCGAAGCTCCGTCAGAATCTGCGGGATCAGTTGGATCGCTGCCTGGAACAGCTGAGCGATCTCCAAAAGGCCAAGTAGGTAAACAAAAACAACACGTGAAACGGATCAATGTGGGATAGGCTGCATTTGGCTTGAGTCAGGGCATATTACTCGTAGCGGGGAGTAATCTCCTTTTTTTATTTTCCACTTGGTTTGGCTGACTTTGTTGTGGTTTGGCACGCAGAGATGAAATGGAAACGGAGGATTACGAGGAGCAGTACAAGGACACTTTGGAGCAGCTGAAAGAGCTGGATGATTCCTTGACAAAAATGAAATCGGGAAATTTGAGCCTTTTGGACGACATATCGGCCATGCAACTGGTAATGAAGTAGTCTTTTTATTTTTACTTCTTAATGTGCATTGAGCATTTGTGTACCGATCCGAGTTGACAATTGAGATCTATCATCTATTTGATGCGTAATTATCTATTAAACATGTCAAACCTAGTTTTATTTAGTTGATTGCTTGATTGGTGGTACTTTTAGCCACAATCGTATCTGGTGCCTTAATTGATTGGCCTCTTGAGTTGAATTGTCGGGGTTGCAATTTGTTTATACTACAGTTCAAGATGAACAGATTGCAAGGGTGTTACAGCTTTATTTCATTCTTCTAGGCCATTTCGGCGGCAATTAGCAAGGCCTTTTCGACACCGGAGATATTATCCCTTTTTGCCGCTCGTCAGCCGGATCAATTAAGGGAACGTTTAGCGATGGTGCGTTGCTGGTTACTATTCTTTTGCATTATGGCTTCTGCGATTATTTAATCCCTTCCCCTCGCCATCCTCTCGTATTTGCAGGTGGAGAGAGACCGGAAAATCAATAAAATGACTGAGGACAAGTTTACCCAAGCTAAAACGGAGATTCTTTCTGCGCTCATTAAACTTCGAGCGACCCTCACCCCGGAAGAGCAACACTTTCTCCACCAGAATGCGTCCCAAAACCTGGCCCACTTTGTCGGCACAGACAACACAACAAGTAAGACCATTGATTGTCTACAGCCTTTTTCCTCTATTTACTTGCGCCTTTCATTTCTATGTTCTCTTAGGTACCAATTCCAAAACTGTCCTGGACATTGCCTCAAAAGCTTCCATTGACTGATCCCATCCTGACAGCTGAAACATCTTCTGTTTATATACTAGTCTTTCTTTCCTAGCAAGTCCGAAGAAAGCAGTGAAGACGCTTGATAGCAAGCAACCTTTTGACGGCACAAGAAATAAGACAAGACAAGAAATCACCCAAACAAAACAATTATTAAGTCCAGTCTAAAACACACACCCAAGCGAGGAACATCTTCCTTCATTCCTTAATTGGTTCGTTAGGATCATTTCTTGTCCTTGCCCACTGGGATTTGACGAGTGCCTTGATCGTACTCGACATCGGTGATGTTGAGCATCAACGTTGATGAATCCAGGTAAGCCCGGTTCTGGCTCTGGGAGATCTGAAAAGGAGGAAAATGCGACAATCGGAGAGGAGAAGCTAGGCTGGGATAAGCTAGGCTCCCTCCAACAAAGAGACAAACTTACAGTTCGAGCAATGTTTTGTGCAGCGCGAATCTTTCGAAGCTTGAGGTAACCGGGATTCTTAGAGACGGCATCTCCTGCAACCACAAAGAAGGAAGCGATATTAAATACATATATAATAATTACTGGCTGCACCTTTTGACCATTTGCAAGCTGAGCTCAGATTACCAAAGAAAACATCACTGAATATTATTCGGACAATGAGCTAAAGGGAAAAAAGAGTGTCCAACAGCCGCTAGACAAGGCAAAGTGCTTCAACTGCCTGACTGCCGTAATAGGGACTGTCAATTGACTTTACGTATGGCCTTACAGTGCACTCCTATGTGGAAGGTGAACACCAAGAAAACACACGCTGTCCTGACTATTCAATCAGTTTGAAAGACCACACTGAAAGTGGAATTATGCCTTTGGTTTCTCATCACAGCTCTTTCAATGAAAATTGAGCCTGGAAGGAAAGAAGGAAGGACTGACCCAAAAGAAGTGCAGCTTGTGCCTCTCCCTCGGCTTGAACAATCTTCTGCTGTCGCTCTTGCCGGGCCTTCTCCACCAAAAACTGCGCTCTTTGGGCTTCTTGTTGCGCCACCTAACGGATAGAAAAGCGGAGTTAAGCAAATTCAGAAGGATACTGCAAGATCAAATATCATTTGAAATGACAAACTATGGTACTACAGTTTGTACAGTAGATACGGCCTGGAGAATAATGAGCTGTCTCCGAATCTCCGAATCTTACCAATGAAAACCATCAAATCACTAGAACTTTAAATTATCCATCTTATACAAATAATTGATCAAATATAAATATATACCGTATGCTCGCGATCTCAATGGACATCTAAGCCCCTTCTTCCTCTGTATGGCCCTGCACTCGATTGAACGTTCATTCTGATTCACTCTTCTCTGATTGGCTCATTTCGTTCAGTTTACTCGTTCCGCTCGATTGATTGATTACAGTCGTGCTTTTCTGTATTTGTCCCTACAGTGCAAATTTGATGAACGGCACTGAATAGGCACGGCCCGGGTTGGTTCAAATTTACGGGTAGGGCAGAGAAGTGTATCTTGAGATCGCGAGCATACGGCATTAAATAGTTTTGTGCTCAACAACCAACATTAAAGTTTCTGAGAGCATAGCAGGAAACAAGAGGGCCGACATGTGCTAATAAAGCATCTGATTGAAGCAGACAAACCTGTTTCGATTCAACAGCAGCAGTATATTCCTTGCCGAAGCTCAAATCAGTGATGGCCACATCATCCAAGATAATGTTAAAGTCCTTAGCGCGCTCTGTCAACTCCTTGCGAACCAGCAAGGAAACCTGCACAAGAAAGATGAGAAGCAATAATCATAAAAAAAA
The DNA here is from genome assembly GCA_001579985.1 of Hypsibius dujardini. Taxonomy (NCBI): domain Eukaryota; kingdom Metazoa; phylum Tardigrada; class Eutardigrada; order Parachela; family Hypsibiidae; genus Hypsibius; species Hypsibius dujardini. The sequence goes on along the minus strand of LRSR01010243.1, from coordinate 20,511 downwards.
CGACACAAGACAAAAGAGTTTATTGACTAACCTGGGAACGCTGAGTGATAAGCTGGGAAGCATTGAACTTGGCAACCACTGACTTCAATACTTCATTGCAGATGGACGGCAATACTCGTTCGTCATAGTCCGTTCCCAATCGACGGTAAAGGGTCGGTAAGTTGATGGAGTCTGGGCGAGCCAGTACACGGAGACTGATGTTGACCATCTGCAGATCTGCCAATAAGACCCTTGGTTTGAGTAAGATTCCATGAACCGCAAACTAGCAAATACCTTTGCTACCAGTAGGCGAGGAGATGGAACGAGGACGAGACCGAATATCATAAATAATCGGGTAATGGAACCATGGAATCCTGCATCAACAAAGTGGTTAATAGATTAAACATGAGCTCATTAAACACCTTGATTGATTGATTGCAGAGTTAACACTTGGCTTGAATAGCTGTCGCTCGATTGATGAATTGATGATAGTCATTACTAAAACCTGGCAACATCTGCACAATACTTTCAAACATCTGTTGAGTTAGCAAATTCAAAAGCCGAAGAGGGAACTAATCACGTGAAATACGGTCACAAATCTACGAGCGGCTTGGATATATCCCGTCGGGAATGAAAAGATGCCGCCTGATGCAACTCTTCCCCTAGCTTACAAAATGACTTGAGACTTTACTTCACAAACCTGAAATGCAATCCTTCTGCATAGACTTCATTTTGCACTCCTCCCAATCGACTGAAAATGATTGCCCGATGACCACCCTCAACTACAACAACACAAAAATGCTCAAATCTTGTTGGAGAACTCTCAAAACGACTGCCGTTCTTCCTTCCTCCTTCCTAAGCTGTACCTGTGTACATGGACTGGGAAATGCCGTACGCCAATCCTCCAGCTCCTG